>VXBI01006448.1:97315-122731 GCA_013397375.1 Toxostoma redivivum | reverse complement strand
AATATTAAAACCAGTATCATATTAAAAATAAATATTTCAAAAATAATCTCATATTTATGTTTAAGGGATAAATTGAATATTGTCTATTTCCTTATTTCTAAAAAAATGACACAAAAGTGGTCAGTGATGTCATGCTCAGATAATCATGTGTAAGTAATAGGCTTGTATTTTTTTTCTAATACCACTTTCATTTCATAGAAACAACACTGTCCTCCGTACACAATGTTCCTATATCATTAAGAAATCTAACTGCCAAGTCTTACTGTCAGCAAAGTCCAACATCTTTGGTAATGTCCTCTTAAAGTAGCTGTCAGTATACTAATATATTAAGGTAAATACAATTTGTATTTTATCATCTAAATATTAAATGAAAGGCACATTTTTATTTTTCACAATTGTGGCTACATTTTCCATTCTGTGTGTCAATAAGTCATAAGTTAAAATGTGTCCAGTCAGGACATGTGAATAAGTATTATAAGCAATACTTAAATTTATATAAATGTTAAAATGTCATTAAACATCTAATGCAAGCCTTGGATCAGATACATTAATGCATGTCACTCTACCTTCCTTTTTTAAGTAACAAGGTGGATGTGAACTAACCAGAACATTGTGCTTAATATTGTATCTTTCATGCATACACTAAGCCTGGAGCTTCTATCTTGGCTCATCTAGTAATTTCTATGTGACAGAATGTAAATTTTGTGTGTGGGAGTATGTATGCGTGTAATTTAACATGAATATGTATATGTGCATTTGTGTATGCATATAAAAGTATTTTGCAGTTAGAGCTTTATTTTTCACCCAAATCAGAAATATCAGTCTTCTGAGTTTCTTTCACCTTTTACTTCTCCCCTGACCATAGATCAAAAGAATATGAAATGGAGAAGATATATCAGTTCAAGTACTTCAAACCCTCGGGACCAATGCAGGATTGTTGCCTACACTATATCTCATGCTACCTCTTCTCATTATAAATGTCTCAAGTGACAGAGTTTGAATATTTCCCTTGCAAATTTACTAAATAAGTTTAAATCTATCACTGCCAAGTAGTTTTCTTCAGATATAGTATTTTTTCTCTCTTTAATATCTGTTTTATTTCTGGTAACCACACATAGTACTCCCACCGATAACTCNTTCCAGAAACCAGAAATTATTTTTTCAAAGACATTCATCTGTGCACTCAAGAGACCCAATATAAATATAAAATTTATGAAACAAATCAGGAAATAATGTGAGAAAAATAAACCTTACAATGAGCCATTTCTTTCTAATTTCTCAAAGGATCTAGACATCATAAAAAACCTGCAGGGTTTCCTTCTTTATTGTGTCAGCTGTGTTTTCAAGTATAAATTTTACTGTCTCACCCATGTCCAGGAAAAGATACTAAGGTGTTCAAGTGAATGCTTCCCCTCACACACACTCTCTCTTCCTTTCAAGTATCTCTGTTGGGCAAGATTTGTCCTAATATAAGAACACCAGGTCAGAATGATTCTAATATAAAAATATTAATTATGAAGAAAATGCATAATTAATATATTCCAGAGATGGTGAGTTGTGATGATTGATGTTGACTGTGGTACACATTGGTCTGCTAAAGGGTATTAAAGGCTGCTAAAGACAGGGCCAATGGGGAAAACTGGTCTCCTGAGATTGTAGGAAGTATTCCCGTGTAGATCCGCCCCTGGCAGGAATGCCTGCAGGGTATGTCCAGCCAGAACACTGTGAACACTTACTTTTGGACCGCTGAGTAACAGCTCTAGGGTCAGGTCACATACAGTGACAAAATCCTTAAGTAGTTTCATCATAGAATCATTAAGGTGTTGGCAAAGATCTCCAAGATCATCAAGTCTAACCTCTAATGAACACCACCATACCAACTAAACCCCAGCAATAGGTGCCTCATCAAGTCGTTTCTTAAACACCTTCTGGGACGGTGCCTCCATTTCCTCCCTGGGCAGCCTGTTCTGGTGCTTGACAGCACTTTCAGGGAAGAAATTATTCCTAATATCCAGCCTAAATCTCCTCTAGCACAACTTGAGGCCATTTCCACTTGTCATGTCACTTGTGACTTTGGAGAAAAGACAGACCCCACCTGGCTACCACCTCCTTTCAGGCAGTTGTAGAGAGCAATAAGGTCCCTCTGAGTCTCCTCCATGTTCAACAACCTTTGCTGCCTCAGCTGCTCCCCATCAGACTTGTGCTCCAGATCCCTCCCCAGCTCCATTGCCCTTCTCTGGATACTCTCCACCACCTCAAAGTCTTGAGGAGATAAATATACAACACTTAACACAGGATTCAAGATGCAGCCACAGCAGGGCTGAGTATAGGGGAATAGTCCCTTCTAATCCCTTAGCACTCTGGATCTTAGTGCTTTTAAAAGTGAATTTAGGATAGGTTGATCTCAGAGAACAGTAAAAATAAATAAAATGCCTCATAAAATATAAATAAATAAATAAAATAATATTAAAACCAGTATCATATTAAAAATAAATATTTCAAAAATAATCTCATATTTATGTTTAAGGGATAAATTGAATATTGTCTATTTCCTTATTTCTAAAAAAATGACACAAAAGTGGTCAGTGATGTCATGCTCAGATAATCATGTGTAAGTAATAGGCTTGTATTTTTTTTCTAATACCACTTTCATTTCATAGAAACAACACTGTCCTCCGTACACAATGTTCCTATATCATTAAGAAATCTAACTGCCAAGTCTTACTGTCAGCAAAGTCCAACATCTTTGGTAATGTCCTCTTAAAGTAGCTGTCAGTATACTAATATATTAAGGTAAATACAATTTGTATTTTATCATCTAAATATTAAATGAAAGGCACATTTTTATTTTTCACAATTGTGGCTACATTTTCCATTCTGTGTGTCAATAAGTCATAAGTTAAAATGTGTCCAGTCAGGACATGTGAATAAGTATTATAAGCAATACTTAAATTTATATAAATGTTAAAATGTCATTAAACATCTAATGCAAGCCTTGGATCAGATACATTAATGCATGTCACTCTACCTTCCTTTTTTAAGTAACAAGGTGGATGTGAACTAACCAGAACATTGTGCTTAATATTGTATCTTTCATGCATACACTAAGCCTGGAGCTTCTATCTTGGCTCATCTAGTAATTTCTATGTGACAGAATGTAAATTTTGTGTGTGGGAGTATGTATGCGTGTAATTTAACATGAATATGTATATGTGCATTTGTGTATGCATATAAAAGTATTTTGCAGTTAGAGCTTTATTTTTCACCCAAATCAGAAATATCAGTCTTCTGAGTTTCTTTCACCTTTTACTTCTCCCCTGACCATAGATCAAAAGAATATGAAATGGAGAAGATATATCAGTTCAAGTACTTCAAACCCTCGGGACCAATGCAGGATTGTTGCCTACACTATATCTCATGCTACCTCTTCTCATTATAAATGTCTCAAGTGACAGAGTTTGAATATTTCCCTTGCAAATTTACTAAATAAGTTTAAATCTATCACTGCCAAGTAGTTTTCTTCAGATATAGTATTTTTTCTCTCTTTAATATCTGTTTTATTTCTGGTAATCACACATAGTACTCCCACAGATCACTCTTACTATCTCTAACTAGTCATATCTTTCAAAAAATGTACTTTCCACTAAGCAGACTATGTTATTTCACTTGTTAAATTTCCCATTTCTGAAAATCTTTTCTATTTATTACCTTTTAATATAGACTTGTTTCATATGACTGTGAGTGAACAATTATACCGATTGAAGAAAATGGAAAAATTACATTACTTAGTGGAACTGTAGGTTTGAATATGTTTTTATAATTTTTGTCCCAGGTTTACAACAAACCCTGGTATGATCCAGTTGAATAAATGATGTTTTATGCTCTTGTCAGAACTCATCTCCCTCTGAAAGAAATATAATCATAATTATAAAATCTTCAGTGGTTACAAATCTGATTTTAGAGATTTATCTGTGTTGTTACACAAATTTTAGTTAATTCTGAATTGATTTAGTGAGAAAATTTCTTCATGCTCATGAATTGCATGAATTGCTAAATACTATTTTGTTGCTAAACATAAATTAATCCTCTGTAACATTTAAAGTCACAAAAATGTGTGGTTATTATTTTGGCAGGAAGACAGAGGCTTTGAATTAATTTAACAGTATATGTCTCAGAAACTGCTGATGCGTGTCTGGACCTGTATGATCTTGCATTAATTTTATGCTATCTACTCTGAAATAGCAAACTTTTACCTGTGACATGATCAATATATGACTTTTTTAGCATTATTTTAGTGGTTATTTTGTGATTGCAAAGTTTTACCCTAAAACTTATGCAGGCTATTGCAATGTTTACTGGTACTAACTGTGTGGAATAATAGGGAAAGAAGCATTAACAAAAGATCATTTGAAAATTTAAAAATCACCAATAGCACTCAAAGAGAAGGAACCCTTCATCTTCAAATCATACTGCTCCCAGTGAAGGACTTTGTGTTTTGACAAGCTTCTATAAAAACAGAAAAGAAGGATGAGTACAAAAGAAAGGGACTTTTATTAAAAAAATTATGCAAATACTTTCTATTTGCATTTTAATAGAAATTATAATTAATTGTTAGTTTTGTTTAGGATTTTTCTCCCCTTGAAATGTTTCTATCATAAATGTACTAATGTAGGGCAAACATCAATTTTTCACCATGTTTTGAGAGTAAGACTATTATAGGTAGCTCTAAATGTCCTAAGAAATGTAGGGGGAAAGAATATTTTTATCCCAGCCACAAGAGAGAGATTAACTAGGATAATAAGCTAAAATAACAGTACTGGAATGTCATTGTGCCTCTCTCCACTGCCTGCCATAGTGACAGCTGCAGAGCCCCAGCTCTTGCCTCATTAGCAGTAGTCTCTGAAACCCCAAGTTTTCAGGACTCTGGCATAAACAAGCTAGGCAGCAGGCTTGTGGCTGTTTTCCTGCCCTTGATTGTGTGCCGTTCTCCACATCTGCTTACTCTTTTTGTGCCAGCGGAGAGCTCTAGGTATTTCTCATCCACTTCCCAACTCCCACTCCATCCTCCCTGCATCTTTGGCATTTTCTGAATTTTCTGTAAGGGTTGTCACTTGAAGCGCCACACAGTGCTTATCAAAGTTCCTGAATTCATCCATATTCATCAAGTCTCCAGGTGATCACAGCTCTTTCCTAGTTTGATCTTCCACTCTATCTCTCTATCCGTGCACTTGTTTCATTTCAATTTCCATATTTGTAAGAAATTCTTCTCCTGGCCCATCTTTAATAATTTTATAGACTGATAAATAATTTTATTAATACTCTGAATGAAACCATATAAACCTATCAAATCCACACATGCATCCAAAACATATAAGCAGAGATTCTTTCTTGTGAAAGAACAGCACCAGCAACAGCTGGTGGGTTGTCCTTTTGTAGGGGGTAAGACAACAGTTCTTTCCTCTTTTCTATGCTTCTTTTTATAACTTTGTCTTCTGAACTGAAAAGTCGCAATTCAAAGAGAAGAATTAGAGAAGTGATTCTTGAATGCAGATGAAGAGATTTTATATTTTAACAGAAAGAAAATCTAATTTTCCTATCTCTTGAACATTGCTTTCTTTTAGGGTTCCTATGGCTACATGGAAAACGTGGCCCTAGGGCTCTACCTAACTCCAAATTGTGGTTGTCCATCCTTGCCATATGTTAGGATGAGACCTACATGTAGAAAATTTCACTTCTAGTTCCTTCTTTCACCTGTTTCAGTCTTCTTAAAAAAAAAAAACAGTGAATTTGGATGGTGAAGTAATGAGCTACAGTGTGTCTCAGGAAAAACCTGTTGGAGAAATTAGAAGAATATAATGAAAAGTGAATATTAGAGCATGGCCTTCCTCAAGTTCTTGGACTACAACCTGAGGAACAGGGTACTGCTTATGATTGTGCTTATTGACCCATTTTTTGTCATTACATTGAAAATAAATGTTAGGGCAGATTTTTGTTAACATTACTACTTATACTTGCTTTTATCAAGATGAACCCACCTGAAAAGAAACACTAGTTGACAATCAGAGGTTTTGGCCCATAAGCCCCTTGTGAAACTGCATCTTGTTTCATTAATTCAGCATTTTGAGCAAGGTAGTGTTGGGGTTGGGTGGTTGGGAGGGTTTTTGTAGGTTATTTTATCTATCACTAGGAAGCAGCGATAGCTAAATGTCTGGTTAGCAGAGAGACTGTTATTACTAACTGAAAAAAGGCTTGTGCAACCCTTGCTCCAGAAGGTCTTATAAAAGGAGGCAAAGACAGGTTAATACACCTTGCTTTGCACATAGAACCAGAAAATCATCTTGGTTAGAAAAGACCCTAAAGCTCTTTGAGCCCAACAGTTAACCAAATATCTCCAGGGATGGCGACAGGACAAGAGCAACTGGCCTCAAGTTGCACATGGGGAGGTTTAGATCCAAGATTACATTGCATATTAGGAAAAAAAATTCTTCACTGAAAGAGCTCCCAAGCATTGAAACAAGCTCCCCAGGGAAAAGGTGGATCCAAGGTCCCTGGAAGTGTTCAAAAAACATGTGGATATGGCATTTGAGGACATGGTTTAATGGTGAATATAGTGGTGGTGCAGCATTGATGGTTGGACTTGATCTTATAGGTCTTCAACCTTAATAATTTTATGATTCTTTTTGATAAAAATTGATGCTAAAAAGTTAAAAGAATTTTGGTGCAAAACACTTTCTAGTGGTTCTGCCTCAAGTGTTCCTAAAATCTAAGTGAAATATTTTTATTAGGTAATTATTTTCAGGAAAAAATATGTACACAATTAGGATTAAAACTTGACATTTTCAAATTATTTTACATCTTTAGTTTTATTATTGTATTCCAGTGCTATTGGAATCACATACAGTATTTATTCAAAAGTGAAAAGATGAAAACATGCACTTCTAAACTGAGTCCTTAAAAGTTTACTGATCAACAAAACAGGAAATATCTACTTTAATAATAAGAATATAAGTCAACTGTTGCAATCAGAATATTTAGAAAGAGCTGCAGTACCACCAAATTCATTCAGATTGCTTTATAGTATTTCAATTTCCATAATCTTTTAGCCTGCTGTTGTCTTTGTTTTTACTAGTTTGAATACATTCATTTTCAGCTGGTTTAAATTGGATACTTAAATTAATGCATTGTCAATTTGTTCTTATGGCAGAATGAAATTAAAGTAGGAAACATAGCTGCGTTGTAATGATAATATAGTTTTAAAGATGCTCCTGATTGCCAAAAATACACATTGTCACTAGCCAAATAAACTTAATGACACTCACAAAATAGTGTTGGTGAAGGCTGTTAACAAGATGTTCTCTTTAAAAGTCAAATTGTTTTCAAGAAGAAATTGTATTATTGAATTTAACTGGCTGAATGCACACCTATTACTTTTGCAAGTACTTTAGATAAGGCAAATACAAGAACAAGATAATAACAATTAGTATTGCCACATTCTCAAACAATTGTTTCCTTGATATTTAAGTTTAAAGTTCTTGGGGTAAAAACTGGAAAATACTAAAACACTTATATGATGTTTAAACATTAATTTTATTAATGGGGAGGTGATCAGTAGGCAAGAAGCAAGAAGTCTGAAATTGAAAGTGTCAGTTTTTGTATCTCCAGGAAGCAGTGCAGTGTTTGGCAGCAGCTTGTCTGGTGGCCTCTTGCTGGTGCCAAGTGGCTACATGCACAGCTCCTGGTGGCCACGCTGACGTGTCAGCAGCACATCAGACATCACTGCTGCTCAGGTCTGAACTTGTGCTCTTCATTACTGCATTGTTACCTCAAAATGAACCAGTGGAGCTACACAGCAAGTGGAGGGCTTTTGGTTCAAGAGGATCCTTTCTTCTTTTTAAATTTCTGGGGGTTATTCCCAGTATCTAGTTGAAACCCTTTGGACTATATACTTGTTTTTAGATTTTGTCCTTCCAAATTTTCTCTTTACCAATATTTTAAAGCTCCTCACATATCTGCTAGCTATAATATTTTTAGGCTGCCATTCAAATTCTCAAGTCTAGAGTTACGATTCAACTTTGTTTGAGTTAGAGATCTTATATAGTAGAAAATTTTTTCATGCTTATTTCTTTGAGACCATAAGGATCTTTGTATGTCTGCTGTATGTGAAGGTCACATTATATCCATTTGTGTCCACGCAGAAAAAAACTGTGTGCCTAGATGAATTCTGGGACAACAAAACTGTAAGACTGTGGTGTGGAAGTCCCAGAGTAGAAGGGACAAAGCCAGCTGCATTCTTGGCATTTCCTCTGTTTTGATTGTCCCCCTACACACATAGTTGAAAAATGCTGAAGGTGTCCCTTTGCACACATTTTAGGAGTGGGCCACCTGGTATCACCTTTTCAAACCCCGTCTCAATTTTGCTGCAAAAGTATTTAAAAACATAAACCAAAGAATTTGAGCTAACATTTTCAAATTCAGGCTGGAGTGTCCCACTTGAGAACTGCTAAAAGGCTGGGGATAGGTTGAGTGGCTGCTTTGCACTTCTGGACACAACGTGCCTGGGAGCTGCAGTTCTGGCACTGACGGTGCAGCACAATATTGTGTTGCTAAGATCAATAAGTATGTGGACAAAACAAAACCCTGGAACCATGCATTGACAAAGCAGTTCAATAGCCACCTATTCTTTTTAACAGACAGGGGAAAATACAGTGGAACTGGTGTGGCTTATTTTCATTTAGTAACTCAGCTGTTCTTCTTATAATTTTGCTTTTCCTGCTTAGAGATCATGTATGGTCTCTGTCATTTGAAAATCATTTATGTTTGAATGCCACAGAGCACATTGTACTCTTTCTCAAATTCAAATTTTCTTAATTAATTTACTTAGAGAGAATCATCTTCCTCTGGAGACTAATGGAAGAGGTCACTTCTTTCACATCAAACATTTTAATCATTATGATTGAGATTGTTACCAGTGCTTGCTGCTGAGAATGCATCATTTTCCTGCCTCTAAGTCTTTGTTACTTTAAGGGGTTTATATTCCCATGGTCTTTTTATGGATGTGTTTTGGGGTACATTTTTATATCTTGGGGAAGATCACTGGTTTGGGTGGGTTATGTACATGCATGTGTGCATGCGTGTGCGTTGGTATTACACACAAGCAGTTCCTTCCATACATTAGAGTAGAGAAGGTATACTACAATAACTAGCAAGAATATACATGTATAAGAACACACACACACGTATATGTATTTTTGTAAATGTAGCAAAGTTGGAGCAATCTTCCTGAAATTTTCACATTCTAGACAAATCAGTCTAAACCTTTTTGGGCAACTGAGGCAGAAAAAAACCCCATAAATTTAACAAATTTCTGATGCTACATAAATAACAGGAATTGGGGATGCTGGAAGACATTTCTTAGTCAGATATTAGAATTCTTAATAGAAAGTTGAAAACTGATACTGCCCTTCAAATTTTTTTATATTTCTTATTTTTCTCATGAGAAAAATATTTTTAACATTAGGTTGTCTTACAATTCTAGATCAATAACACACATGCACATGACATCAAACTTTTAATCACACCCAAACCACATATAAAACTTTAAATTGTACTTGTTCAATGCAGATCTGTTCACAGCAGAGCAAGCATGAGATGGTCTACAAAGATGAGTAAGGCAAGTGGGACTCTATTTTATGACAAATTAAAGTGAATCAATTTGAAGCACTGTGCTTGAGTGCTGTAATAGCATGAGCTGACATTTCTAAATGACACAACCTATGTGGTTTCCAGTAGCATTATATTCATTTGAGTCAGATCTGGAAGAAGCAGAATAATTGCCTTGGGTATTGTTTCATACTCTGTGTCTTTTGGCCCAGAACTACTTGGTTTGATGGAAGTGTAGGGATCTGCACTGCACTGCAGTTTGTGATCTGGGTAGGCCCCAAAAGAATTTAGTTTATTTGTTGTACCAAACAGAGGTCAAGAGAGATCAAGATTGCTTGCCATAAATATATGAGGGAGATAAATGCCAAAGGAGGAAAAAAATCAGAACAGTTTAAGCTAAAGGACAGTGTTGGCACAAGAACAAGCTTGTTTAAATATCCTTGAATGAGTTTAGACTCCAAATGAGGACAGATTTTCCAGCCAGCAATAAGGTCCAGAATAGCTTTCTGGCAGCTAAGATAAGTAGGCATACAGAATATTAGCTATTGTTAAGATGAAGTGAAATCCATTTATGAGACTGTTTTATGCAATCAACTGAGACAAAAGAGAAAACATAAGCGCTAGAGGACTTCTTCAGTTGTCATATCACCTTCTCCCCTTCCCCTCCCAAATGACAGAGACATTAAACCCCATTCACCACACTTAACCTTTAGCATCTAGCAGAATCTGGTCCTTGCAGCTCATTGCACTGACAGTGGAGAGAAAAAGTGATGTGCAGAAAGCTGCCCATTCACTAAAGTTTGAATTGTCCTGAGCAAGTAGCCTCACTCTTACTTTTCATATATAAATCATAGCAAGAATCTATACTTAAAATAAGTATCTAAATTCAGTGGTATCAAGCTGAGCATTGTTACCACATTTCTGCATTTTTCTCCAGCTCTTAGTTACTTTTTTATATATGTTTAAACTACAGTCTTCAAGCTTCAGGCTTACTGCACTAAGGGCTCCTTAGTAACTAAATAATATCAACCCACCAGAGAATTTTTAATAATTATAGGAAATTGCTATTTAACATGTAAGCAATGTTTCATGGTTTTTTTAGATCAGTATTGTTTTCCTCATGTGGTGTCATGTGGAATAAGTTAAAACCAATATTTAACGTGTTTGCAATATAACCCTACTTTCAATGATTAACACAAAAGACAATTTCATGGTGTCTAAGTAGTCATGAGTATAGCACACTAATGGAAGCCTGACAAATATTTCAACATAGTTAAGTTAAAAGAGCTGAGAAGAAAATCTTTAGGACCAGGGAATCTGATGAAGCAAGCCTTGCCTTTGCAAGACTATAACTGATTCTCCCCAAACTCAAGGCAAGATTTTGCAGCCTCAGTCAGATATATCATAAATAAATAATGACTGAAGTTCTGCTAGATAAGGAAACATTTCCAACTGTGAACGTTTAATCTCCAATTAAACATTTAAGAGGAAAATTTTAAACCAGCATAGCATTAAGTTTAATAAAAGATAAAGGTCAGCATTTACCAGACTCATGTGCTTAGCTCTTTACCCAGTATACCTCTGCAATATGTGTTCCTGTCTAGAAACACCATTTAAAAAGGTTCCACCTTCTCTGACCAGTGGATATGACGAGACAAAAAATATGAAGAGATGCTAAGACTTAGAGCATCAGTAAAGCCACTCTACAGCTTTGCTGTATTTCTTTCTGTGAGGAATTTACTAGCATTTCAGCGTTATTTGTCTGCAGTGTTTACCTTTGCTACTCAGTACTCCTGCTGAGGCCACTCTGAATTTGTCTTGCAATACCATGAAGGCTGGTTTCCTAGTTCAAAACATAGAGCTACATTTGCTTTAGAGTTACATTGCTGCTCATCCCAGCTACTTAAGGACATTCCGATTCCACCATGGGAAGACATGGGAACACAGTGGTGCTGCTGAAGTGTTTACAGCAGCTGAGGAGCTGGGGTAAATGCAGATTTGTATTTCCACAAATCTAGACTGGGATCAGATATGATCAGATATCTCAGAATTTTTATACTGCTCTCAGAGAAATGTCAATGCTAGTGCGACTCTGCCCAGAATGGGGTCCACGTGGTGATGTCTCAAGTGGGAAAATGCATTTTAACAGATCACACACTCTGAATTTCTTACTAATCTCTTTTTCTACATTAATACAGTATTATCTGGCCATGCTCCAGTAGCATTGGTAATAGCTACAGGTGAAGATTTCCCAAGCCTCCCTCAAGACAGAAACTCATTTCCTTATTACTGCATAATGAAAAGTTTGTAAAACCTCTGGGAGAAAAAAAAAAGGTTTTGTTTTATCCAAATGGATCTTCCATTGGAATGAACATACAGTACACTTTTACAACAATAATTAGTCAACCATTAAGCAGGAAGTAAAGAATAGCCTCAGAATATCGGTGCTTCAAGAATCAGAAAAAACAAATCATGGAACTTATTTTACAGATTTCCAAAATATGAAATGTAATTATCCAACGTTATATTGACCCTAATATATTATTAAATCTTGAACCTGAAAATTAATTATTTCTATCAAGATTAATTTGAATCTAAGGGAAAAAGAAGGTGAGTTATAATCTAACAAATTAAAATAAATGTGCTCTTCTTGATATACTTTTGCAAATAGCTGTGAAAGCTTTCTTGCCTTCATTACCTGCAAAGGCCAAATCTATTGGTAACTAGCCAAATATATGAGGAATTTTTTTTCAGAAAATTAACTGTATTTGAATGTGTGATACAATCTCAATACAAAGCGAAGATGCAGAATCACAGAATAGCAAACCAAAACACTAAAATGTGAATTTAATTTCCTGCACTTAAAAGTTAAATTCAAGCTAGCAGAAGAAATCTAGGCCTCTCTCATAATTTTAAATACTGTTTTTAAGACATCTGAGCCTAGAGGTTGTGCTTTGTCTTTAAATACTGAAAGGCAGATAACCAAATTCTTTCAGGACTCATTTCTGACTGTGGCTGCCACCTTTGGGATGTAATTGACAAGCTTTGTCCTACATTCCTTTTGCATTAGTCTCACTATGTCATCTATTAACAGAGGTTACTATCTACTTTATAATAGAGACTCTTTCTGAAAATACATAGCATATTTACAGATGTATAAAGACTTGCAGGTACTCATACAAATTGTGGCAAAATTTAGCCTTTTTCTTCTGTTTTTTAGCCTGCACACAACAGCTAGGAAAATGTGAAGGAGCATTTTTATCTTCATTATGTCAAAATTGTACTGAAGTATTATTATAACCAAAGTTATATGTTTGAAGGCACACAGTCCTTTTTTATAGGGAAGCCAGAGCTCCTCATTCCTTTTCTACTGCTGTACTCACCACTCTGCCTCAAAGGAGCATCAACTCATCAAAGAGTTTGAATTTTTTTTAATTTTTTTTTTAAATTTATGGCACTTAAGTTCATCCTAACTTTCTAGTTTTCTATGGGAAAGATATAAGATTTAAATAGTCGTCCTGGTTCATTCTTCTTACTCTCATCTTTCATATTACCTCTAGAGCAGCAAATAAAAACAATCAGTTTCCGTGAGTGATCCCTTTAGATCTAAGAATATTTAAGAGGGTATGTTGGGAGTAAAAAGTCAACCCCTTATGTCCAGGCATTGACTTTAGCCACACTCAGAGCCACTTCTTTAATTACTCCCTATTTGAACATCTGAGTCTAGGATGGGCACAATCTTTAGATATCTTAAAGTCTGTGAGACCTAAGACAAAAAGATCAGAAAGTCTACACATTTGAGCTTTTATAGTGGATAAGTCCTTACTGATCTCTCTTAAAAGAAGGGGGTTGAAACAGTGTTCTTAACTTAGCATGGAAAATGAAATGGCCACAGGCATTGACCATTTGTTATTTATAAGATATTCAGGATCTTGTCTATAGTACTTTTCACTACAGATTGGATCACTGAGTGTAATGGCAAATATTCAATGAAAAAAAAAATCCAGGTTCTTTCTAGGTTAACATTATGTTTCATGATCCAATGGAGGGAAAAGGGCACCTAATAAAATGACAGTAAATATTATGCTTATCAAAATGAGCAAATGATGGGTAGACCATGTCAGCAAAAGGTTTTTGTACTTTCCCACCCAAATACACATGCATGATTAACAGAGACATGCTCCAATTAGCACTCCAGCGAGTTGGTGCAGCCAAGCCAAGTGGACTGCCAGACACCCTCCAGGCTTGAACTCTGTCCAACCTGCATTCATCTCAGGCTCTTGGGTGACAAGACCACAATACTGCACAACATCATCCCATGGGCAAGAGTTACAAGGCATGAACTGAGAAAGGCTAAGAGAAGAAATGTCTGCATATTACCCAACTCATATCCTGTTACTCCTTTGCAGGACAGTGCTCCCACGTAGTCCATTGACATCCGCCTTCCAGCACTGCTGCCTTGCTTCTCCCTATACCTGGAGACAGACTGCCTTACTGGGGAACACTTACTGGCCAGATGGTATATTCTTATCAGAAGAACCACATCTGAATTTTTAAAGAACTTCAGAGAGCTTGGCTTGGACGTTCACTTTTTTTTAAGCTTCTGGTTAACTATCATAGGTCATTGTTCATTCAGCATTGCAATCCTAGGTCTTGATTCCACTATTCTTTTTTACCACTGTACTTGCTGGAATTTCTCATAGGGAGAAAAGGAGCACTGGAAAAGCAGTCTCAAATAAATCTATTTTATGTGGTCATTCAGAGAGTTTTTAATCTTATTTACACCCAGCTCTCTTCTGGTATGGACACAGAAATTTCATGACTAATTAATTGGTTTTTTTCTAAACACATGTTAATTGACATTAGCAGACACCTATGGTGTGAACTACAGACTTTTATGGTGCAAGCCATGATCATATCTGCAGGGTGCATTGTTAAAATGCATTTGTTGATGTAAAAAAAATAAGCGACTTGCATGATATGCACAATAAATTTTAGTTCCCTGATGTACTGCAATACAAGGTGAAAAATGGACAGTTCTCTAAAAGGGTGGTGTATCCAGACAGGTAAATGGAAGTGAAAAGCAAACTTAGAGCTGCATAGCACAAACTATCTGCTGCAGAATCTCTTGCTTGAGCATTGATTTTATCCCAATAAAATCTAAACGTGCTGCCTAAATTAGAAATGTAGTCCTGTAAGGTGTTTTTATGGTGAGAGAAAGATCTTGCTGGAGGCTTTTATATATGAATAAGCTATAATTAATTTTATTTAGCAGCACAGGAAGTATAAAGTGACTACAGTCTTCATGTATGTTCTTTTAAGAGAACCTGTGTCTAGTTTTGCAGAGTTTCTGGATAGGAGTTTCAGTTGTTAGAGGTTTTTTATGTTTCTTTTTTCTTCTCCTTGCTAACTAAGGAAAAGATTCCTTTTCTATGAAGATGCATTTTAAGTATGGTGGAATGTTTTGGCTTTCAATGTTTAAAATGATATTGTTTTGAATGGAAAACAGTAGGAATGTCACAAATCATACATATATTACAGTCATGTCAGCTTGCTCATAATAGTTGACTCTAAGCCATGTTGATTTATCCAATAATTCTTTGCTGTGGGACTACCCCTGACAGAAAGCTTAATTTAAAAGAAGAGGAAATCTTAATCCAAACTCAGTTTTATGTTTTTGTAAAGTCAGAATCTACAATGTGGTAAAACATCACTACTTCAGTCTGAAGTGTAAAAACAAACCATGTCTTCTATTCGATGCTTTCCTTCCTATGAAATCCAATAGCTGATTGATAGGGAGTGGGAGGGGGAAAGTGTTGGCTTTTTTCTTTAATGACAGAAACTAATTCCAATTAACCACACAGAAAGCTGACAAAGATAAGACTGAAATGGTATTATTCTAAGTCTACTAGCAGGTGTTGTAAGTGTAAATAGGTTGCAAGACCATTACCTTATCTTCCTCAAACCATTTTGAACCAATGGCAAAATGTTATCTGCTATAAATTTAAATTTTATCTGTTATAAAATTTACTGCTATAACACCTCACCTATATACCACCTAAAAATCATTATTCTTAAGCTGTACTGGTGTCCCTGCTTTTTAACATCAGTCCACAACTACCAAAGGGGGATCGGCACAGTTTCATTTGAACAGTTTGGGATTACAGGTCATGAAATGAGTCACACTAAAAACACCTGTGAGAAATGCTCATTGATAGTATCTTTCCAAATTTTGAAACACATTCAAATAGGTATTTGCAAAAACAAAAGAGCAACAAAAAAACCCTGAAGTGCACTTGAAAAAGTATTCAAATTTCTTCAGTACATGCCTAAAAAACCTCCTTCTATTTTTACCATGACTGCACAGATGTTTTTGATGAGCTAGAGAGCTATTTTCCTCTGCTGTTTATACATGGAAGTCTCATGGTGGAATCATGCTCATGAAGTAACTTCTGATCATAAATTTTATTCCTGGAAATACTGTGTCTCTCCTGTGAGACTTTCCATTTAATGGTAAGAAAGCAGCTAGTAGCGATGCTATTTGTTTGGAAATGAGCTGTGCAGGCTTCTCCAGATTTTGACTTCAAAGCAGAAGTGTAAATGTTAGGTATATTTGCTTTATATGTTTGGCTCTCCTTTGTTTGAGTCTTATACTGACTTCCTCTTTTGACTGCATCACAGAGACTGAAGAAAAAGTAATTTCTGACACTTCTATAGAAGTTTAAATATATGTCTCTCAGAGACAACTATCTCTTCTTCTCATAGCTAAGACAGAGTCTCTACCTTCAGCTCGTCTTTCAAGATCTCATTTTCTCTTGTCAACTTGTTCTATGGGTTCACAAACAACTCAACAGCAGCATTAATGTTTCCAAGAACGGGTGTTTCCAATAGGCATACCTCTGCTTTTAGGAATGCAAGGAAGGAAATTATGTGCTGTTTTTCTTTTTTCTTTTCATTCCTCATACTGAGCAGTGGAATTATACAGAAATACACAATCATGCTAAGAAAATGGAAAGTGAACTATTCTGAACAGAAATATGGTCAGTTAAACTGAGACAGAAAATATGTTTTTCCCAAGGGAAAAGTGCAGAGATATTAGACAGTCACTTTGTACTGCCAGTTGTGAGTCCTGTTCTTCCTTTTGGAAAGGTGAAGCAGCGCATCTGGAGATTGCATAGACACAGATGAGCAGGGCAACTAGGAAGGGAGTGTCAGGCATAGAAGCCTAGGAGAACATGCACCTAGTTACAAAATGTTTCAGGGCTATCCTTTTGTTGTTGTTTTTGAGGTGCTTTTAGAAGCCTGGAATGGGATTAATTTTATCAGATGCATATATAAGCAGTGTAATTCTGCATCTGAGCCTGCCATATGCTGCCTTTAATTGAATAATAGAGAAAAACAGGTTTTCCGAGGTGCAGTTCATCTCCTTCTGCAGTAGATGTCTAAAATTTGTTAAAAGGGAAGTTAAGATAATTAGCTTAGATGAACACATTTATGCTATAAACTTCTAAAGCTAAGTGAGACGAATCTCACCTTACATTTTTGGAAACTTTATTTTCCAAAGTTTTTCAAGAAAAAAGAGAGTTTTGAGAAATCATTTTGGTTTACTCAAAACTCTAATTTCAGTAAAAAAAATATTTTATGGAGAACTATGGACTAGCTCTAAATGGCACATGAAATCTATACTAAAATATTTTATTTACATTTGTAAATTTTGGTTAGTTGATCTTCAATTTAAACTAATTCACTTCAAATCCATGCAATCCTAGAATATTTTATATAACCTTAAAGATAATCTAGTTTCAAATCCTACTCCATGAACCTGTGCATTTTCCACTACATCAGACTTCTCCAAGCCTCATCTAGCCTGGTTTTGAACATGTCTAGGAATGGGGCTTCCAGAGCTTCTCTGGGAAATCTGTTCCAGTGCCTCACCACTCACAAAGGTAAAGAATTTCTTCCAAATATCTAATCTAAGCCTACCTTCTTTAAGTTTAAAGCCATCACTTCTTGTTCTGTCACTACATTACCTTGGTTTTTTTTGTTTTACTATCTAGTTTTTCTGCAAATCCTATTGAACACTGAAGTTGTTTACCACATTTTTTGGAGCTAAATCAAGCGGTGTGTAGTTTCCCACTGTGCTCATGGCTTTTCTATCTCTAGATAACGGCAGTACAGCTATTTGCAGGCATAAGGGTTTTTTCTGCCACTTAGTGAACTTGTACAACTGTCATCATTCCAGTTCAAAGCCCACAATGTTGCTATTCCATCCTGTTTTTCAAAGATAGCAAAAGCGTATAACCTCAACATATTTGTTGTAATCTTCTTAATATATATGTATACTTGCATTTATAAAACAGTTTTACTATTTGCCGTTTTGGCAAATAAAAATGTCAAAAAACTATCAGATTTCATATTGATTTAAAACAAAACTCCAATTTTGTTCCTATTAAATTAAATCTCCAAAGCCTTACTGTTTTCAACAATGCAGAAGCTGGACACTAAATACCTCATTTCTTCTTAAACTTTAGTGGTGCTTCCCTTGTAGCCTGGGCTAAAAACTTGCAATTCAGTTAATCTCTTTTTCAATATCTACTTTTACCTTAAATCATCTTAATTTTCTTTATAGCCAGTAGGAAAATATAAGAATTCATAGCTCAGAGCAGTGACCAATTTAGACCAGTGAGCAATTTAGACATTGCTTCAGAAGAATAAATTTCACTTGAGAAGTGTCAGGCCTGATCACTAGAGCAAACCATGAGATTAGATGAGATGTAGGTATCAATGTCATAGACCCTCACAGTCAATTCAATTTTCTAAATAAGTGTTTAGTGCCAACTGGGGTGTTCCAAGGTATTCACCTGGTCTCCAGCTGCCAGTCCAGAATGGTGAAAATCTCTTTTACTTTGTCATATGTCAGCACCTTACAAATGGCTCAACTACTCTGTAGATTCCTAGATGGATGTTTAAGGTAACTGAATTATACTCCTACTCTCGTCTGTCTCAGATCTCTCCTACAGGGCTGGCTTTAGCTCCACGTTGAGAGATCTACATGTCTACATGCAGATATGTGCATGTGCATGTGAAGAAGTCTAAATTGCAGCCATCAGCTGGGGTCAAATTTATCTAACACAACAAAG
This sequence comes from Toxostoma redivivum, assembly GCA_013397375.1. Taxonomy (NCBI): domain Eukaryota; kingdom Metazoa; phylum Chordata; class Aves; order Passeriformes; family Mimidae; genus Toxostoma; species Toxostoma redivivum. Next base: position 103,931 of record VXBI01006448.1, on the reverse strand, counting down.
GTTGGAGGTAGACGTTCAGCTCATCTTGGAGTAGGTATTTGGGCTCAAATCAATTGCTTCAGCAGATTAATTTAGTGTAAGTTGAGGGTCATTAGGGGATCTTGTTTGACCATTGGAAGCTGATCCGAGAATTCAAGTCCTGTGCCCCAACTGCCACCCTTGTGCAGGTGTACTGGATAGTCTAGCAAATGCACTCTGTCCTCACTTGAAGACAATGTGGGGAAGATATTCTCCTGTGAATTCTCCTTCTGGAAGAAAACATGTAAATCTCACTCTAATTTATGCAATCAAAATTATTTGTGATTTCAATTTTTTGTTTCTAATGCCTAAGTCTATCCTCTTTCACTTAATGGCCTGGCCAATTATTTATCTTTATTTCCTTCTAATATGTTTTTGTCTTTGTTTACATTAATCTGGTCAGTGCAGTCAGAACAGTGTAGGAATTTTCAGTGGTCTCAATTTATATTTTAGCTGATCTATATTTCCTGCTTCAGGCTTACTCTTAGTTACTTTCAGTAATGAGCTCTGAAACTTGAGTAATGCTAGCAACAGCAACAATGTTCTTTTACTTCTGGGCCACATTTCCTAATCATGCTATGAGCATGAGGTGACTGAGATATAGTCAGTCACATATACGTATACAATCACAGCCTAAATTTTGTCTATGGGTATATCCCTGTCACCTGCAGTCTTACATCATTAGAGTGTTTTACTTAGCCCTGAAGTACAAACTACAAACAGGGAAGCCATGACCTTAACACAATGAAAATATATGCCAGTACAGTAAGATGCCTGCTCTGAGTCTTTTCTCACACTATTGAAAAACAGATTTCACATGAGAATCCCCTCATCATGAAATTAGTTTAAACTTTGTAACTCCTTTTTCAAAAATGGCTGATCATGTATGAACTTATGTGGTACCAGTTCATTGCCTCAGGGCTTAGCAGAAGACAGACATTTGCTGCCAAGCAGAGCCTGAACCAACACATTGTCTCCATGTTACCATATTCCTTGGAAATCGTGGAACCATAGAATTATTTAGGTTGGAAGAGATCCTAAGAAACATCAACTTCTATCCCCCCACCACAGACAGGGTTATCTTCCCCTGGGCCAGGTTGCTCAGAGCTCCATGCAGCCTAGTCTTGAACACGTCCAGGAGGAGGGCTTCCACAGCTTCCCTGGGAAACCTGTGCCAGTTTCTCACTACCCTCACAGCAAAGAATTTCTTCGGGATATATAATCCTTGCCTAGTCTCCTTCAGTTTAAAGACATCAGCCCCTATCCATGTCCTTGTAAAAGGTCCTTTGTTAGATGCTGGAACATGCTGTAAGATCCTTCTCTTCTCCAGGAAAAAAGAGAAAGAAAGGAAGAAAGGAAGAAAGGAAGAAAGGAAAGAAAGGAAGAGAGAAAGGAAGAAAGAAAGGAAGAAAGAAAGAAAAAGAAAGAAAGCAAGAAAGAAAGGAAGAAAGAAAGGAAGAAAGGAAGAAAGAAAGGAAGAAAGGAAGAAAGGAAGAAAGGAAGAAAGAAAGAAAGAAAGAAAGAAGGAAGGAAGACAGTGGAGAGAGAGAGGGAGAGAAAGACAGATAAAGCAGAATATACCCATGGTCCAGTGGCATGTCACTGGTTCTTCTTCACCCAGGGCCTCAGGAGTGCAGGAGGAAGGGGAGACATGGATCCCTTCTCTGTGGTGACCAGCGACAGGATGTGTGGAAATTGACCTGATACTATGTCAGGAGAGGTTTATATTGTATATTAGAAAAGGTTTTTTACCCACAGGGTGTTTGGGCACTGGAACAGGCTCCCCAGGGAAGTAGTTGCAGCACCAAGCCTGACAGAGTGCAAGAAGCATTTGGAGAATACTCCCAGGCATGGTGTGATCTTTGGGGATGATGCTGTGTAGGGCCAGGAGTTGGAATTCCTGATCCTTGTGGGTCTCTTCCACCTCAGCTTACTCTGTGGTTCTGTGCTTCTGTGATTCCTGTTGGTGGGGGTCACAAGGTTGTTCAAATCTTGTCACTATTTACACATGTTAACAAAGAAAGAAATTAATGGTCATTGGGTACACATTTCTCTTACTCTATTGGTTAAAGGATTCCCTCACTTCTAATGCTAGTTGGTCCTGTGATGAGTTTTCCTCTTGTTTTGAGTCAGTGGGTTTCTTTAGTCCATGGGTTGTTACACTCCACCCCTGCCAGAATTACCTTTTATTGAGTGGGAGTTGATTTCAACAGTTTCTGAGTTGGTTTTCCTTGTGGCCCATAAATTCTGCATTCTTTGTGTCCATTATCAATAATGCATTCTTCTCCCCCAGCTTTGTAAGCACTTGGACAATAGTTCAATTTTTATCTTATCTCAAGTTCCTGTCACAGTGGCTTAGAACAGTGCAAGTTCCATGGAAGCATATTTGAAGGAACTTCAGTGCCATCTGCCCCATAACCTGGGGTGATCTTTGTTTGACTGTGATATGTGTATGAGCCATTGCTTCTTCACACTGTTTGCCACAGTGGGAATTTGTGTCTGGATGCATTACCCAGGATGTGCCAGCCAGACATTGTCTCTGCCCAGGCCAGAGTTAGCACCATCCTGTCACGCCATCCTATGCTTTTTCATGGCAAAGTGAACTAAACAATGTCTGGGACAGGCAACAGTGCGTTTTAAGTCCCTATGGATGGGTCTTTCTTCTTCAGTTTGCAGGCATTGACATGGCTCTGCTAGGGTACCTCAGGCTCCAGGGAAGGTCTTTTCCTCCTGCAGGTCCTTGCAATCTCAAAACAGACTTGTAAAGGGAAAAATTTCTAAAGCTTGTTGAAAATCTACTAGGGCAACTAGCACTAAACAGAAAGCTTTGGATTGATGCACAGTTTATTTTCTGACTGAAGTTTCTCCAGAACTGTGTGTTCCCCACTGTGCAAATTTATTACTCCCAGCCTTTGGGATTTGTTTGTTTCCCTTGCAGTTTATGCTGCTGACTATACTTCAGCTATGCCATCTGTTGTTCTTCTTTCCTCTTTCTTAGTGTTTCTTTTTCCCTGTGTCCTCATTCCAGGCTACATTAATTGCTCTGTGTCTCAAAGGGTATTTAGGAACTTTCAGCTCTACTCTGCAACTGTCAAGTGCCAGTTCTGGAGAAATCTGAGTTCCTTTTCACATCCTCCAAAGAAGTATGAAATGGCTTTAAAATATAAATTATTTTTAGCCTTCTGGTGGGTTTCTTCATCTGTACTTGGTTCTTGCACCTCCATTGCAAAATGTATGTAGGTTCCTTCTTTCTGCCCCACGGACAGATTTTCCTTTCTCAATATTGACAGCTCTTGAAAAAGGAGTTTTTGTCACATTTAGATTTTATTTTTTTTGTCTTTAGTCACTGAAATAATCTAATGCAAAAGAATTCTTCTTTTATTTTAAAACATATTTCCAGATCCTTTGTTTGAAGAGATATAGTGGAAATCCTGCCACAAATACACCCAGTATGAACATGGGCTGGAAGATTGGAACACTGAATCACTAACTGACAAGCAAAAATTTCTTAACTGTCACAATATCTAAAGAAATAATGCAACTGGATTATTTAAAAAATATGGTAGTTGTACATTTTAAGGGATAAAAATGTTCTCAGGTGTAAATGTTGAGGGACAGCTGGAATAAAATTGAATTATTTCAATTTTTTGAGACTGAATTAGCATCATTTATAGTTGTATGTATGCTATATATTTTGCCTCAAATAGCTTGCTTTTTGAAGCAAGCCACAGTAATTTTAAACACTTATGAGTGCATGGAGTGCTGGGACTCTGTGTTAGTGTGGTAATGTGCATTTACTCTATTGTTTGGATTCTTGTGTGTGCTTTGTAGCTTATATCGTCTGTGCACAGCTTTATTTATCTCTATGCAGTAGCTAGGGTGACTTCATGAATCATACTTTAAGTAAGAGGGGGAACATGCTGCTTTAATAAGGAGACACTGAATAAAAAATATCTATTCTGTATATAGCTGCATAATAATAAATTTATGTCACAAATAAATACTCTGCAATTTTGCAGAGTATCACATTTGCTTGTTTTCTTGTTTATAAGCTATAATTTTATATTGAAACCCCAGTCTTTGGTGACAGAACTGTTGGCTCAAAAAGCCTGGCCCATTCATATAATGACACAAATAGCAACTGATAAATTGCAAAAGATTTGCTACATGGGCAGAAATAGTAATGATATGAAAGGATATAACATGGACTTGTGCTATTTACAGGGTCTTGTACTATCATGTGGACTTTTTAAAATGATTATTTGATTAGTTTTTCTTATAGATATGGAGACTGGTGCCCTTGAAATAGCATTTTTCAGGTGTTAAAGCATGTCTATTGAAATGAGTTCCCTCAGCAGAAGAGGACAGCAAGTGTATTAATGCAAGTATTAAAAAACTTAATCAGCTGAACAAGTAAAACTAAATAATGTAAGCTCTGCTACACTGTAAATTATTGTCTTCTACCTTTTGAATATGGCAAGCACTTGATAAAGCCCTCTGAGGAATTTGCCACCCCTCTGCTTATCCATCTGTCCTACCATCTCTGGCTTTTGGAGAAACAGCTGTCTTTAAATATTATACAGTAATCCATGCCAAAGAAATGCATGAATTACTGGAGCTAGTATTGTCTTGTGCATCCTAAAAGTGATTAATTTTTTAACAGGTTTCAAGAGATGCATTCATTTATCCAATAGGCTGAACAATAAGCATGGATTGTGGAATGTAGATTACTTCCTGGTTTTTTTCAGTTGTTAAGTAGCTGATAAATCTCAATGGAAAAGTAAAATATCCCACAGTTTCTGTCAGTGTCACACAAAACACAAATGCCATTCATAATGAAGAAATAGTAGCAATGCCACACCGTTTTGAATAAATGCACAATGAATAAACTTCAAAGCTCAACAGTTTATTCCAGTAGGAATATTAGATTTTTTGAAAACTGAAACAATAATACTGTTAGTATGTTATACCATACAACCCATAGTATTTACATACTGGTGTTATAGAATCAGTTTTTTTCAGCTGTGTGGTTTAACAAGTAACAGGAGCTTTGAAACACTGAAGAGAGAAGATAATTGCTCAAAATATGACACATTCAGTCACTTGAATGGGATTCACTATATCTAAAGGTGGAACTTGGCTACTTAACTTAGACAGTTGAAGATTTTATACAAAGTCAAGGGTGCTTCCCACTACAGCCTTCATCTATCACTAGAGAGCAACATGAATCTCCCACAGACCTTGTATCATGTTTCTGAGCCTTGTGTAAATGCCTTAGGTGTGCTAGGGCACCTTACATTATATTACAGAGCTATCAGCTTATGAATGTTGATCTAGAGGAGCACAGTATAGATATCTGCACTTGACCTAGTCATCCTGTTTTACTATTAATGGAAGAAAGAAGACAAAAGAATATTAGGCCATGATTTGTATTACTGTGCTGTGTGTAGTGAACTGCCTGCTAAAACACTTATTGTTCTTTTCTGTACGAGGAGATTAGTGCTCAGCTCAGATACAGATTTACACATGGTCAGATGAATCCCTGAATTTTTTTACAAACAAATGAAAAGTGCCTGTTGAAAATATTAAGGCATTGGGAATCTAGATCTCTTTGATTGAAAAGAAAACCCAGAGAAACTCTAATCTCAGAAAGGTTTAGCTTCCTTGTCACTGTTAGAAAGAAACAGATCAATCCAATTACTTGATTAGTATGAAAAGATGTGATAACATTCACTTACACTATTTACTGGGCACTTATTTCATCCAAGTGGTTAGTGTGCTTGGATCCCTGAAGTGTGCTGCTATTCCTTTTGAAAGAAAATTAGTGGGCAGCAGACAAGAGAGTAGTAAATTACCTTAATCTCCTTTTAATTATAAATGTGCAGTTCCTGCAGACAGGCATTGCTGAGTGGATTTTAATACTAGAGCAGCACAAACCTGGCATGCACATTAGAAATTGAAAGGTAAAATTCCTCTTGCTTGGGCAAGCCATGCTTGTTTTTTTATGCAGGAAAAAACAATTACTTTAGTACAGCTTTTCTTTCTTATCCCATTGTCAGTGGGATCCTTTCCTGGAAACCCTCAGTGTGATGGCTCTTCTTAATATGAATATTTAAATAATATTTTACTTTCAAAGCACTTAGTGACTGTACTGGTTTTGACTGGGACAGAGTCAAATCTATTCATAGTAGCTGATATGGGGCTATGATTTGTGCTGAACACAGTGTTGATAATAGAGGAAAGATTTCCTTACTGCTGAGCAGGGCTTACACAGAGTCAAAGCCTTTTCTGCTGCTCACCCCACCCCAGCAGCACGGAGGCTGAGGGTGCTGAAGGGACTGGGAGAGACACAGCTAGGAAAGGCAACTCCAACTGACTCAAGGGATGTCCCATAATGTAAGACACCATGCTCAGCAATAAAACTGGGGAGAAGAGACTCTCAGGCTGGCATTGATCTGGGACTAGCTGGGCATCTGTTGATTGGTGCAGAGCAATTATTTTCTTTTGCATCACTCATTTTTCTTGTAGTTTCCTTACCTTCTCCTCTCTGTTTTCTTTTTTCATTCAAGTTTGTTTTTCTTTTTTTTTTTTTTTTTTT
>VXBI01006448.1:43351-97217 GCA_013397375.1 Toxostoma redivivum | reverse complement strand
TTTTTTTTGTTTGTTTGTTTGGTTTTGGGTTTTTTAAATTATTAATTGTCTTTATGATCTCAACCCACAAATTTTCTCATTCTTACCCTTCCAAATCTACCCCCATCTTATCTTGCTATGGGGGAGCAAGCAAATGTCTGTGCAGGGATTAGTTGCTGCCATGTTTTAACCCCAGCTGGCAGCTAAGTACCAGGCAGCTGCTCACTCACTTTCCCCCCCAGGTGGGAGGTGCAGCAGAATCAGGGAAAAAAAAAATTAAAAGCCATGGGTTGAGATACAAACAGTTTATTAATTAAAGCAAAGTAAAATAGTACAATAGCAATACTGCTAATAATAATATCTGCAACAAAAAGGAGAGAGAGAAGAAAGTAAAGCACAAGAAGACTGAATGATGCACAGTACAAATCACCACCTGCCAGCTGATGCCCCGTCCATGCCCAGCAGCAATCAATGCTTTCTGGCCCAGAAACTTTCTCCAGTTTATAAGGTGAGCATGACATTCTGTAGTGTGCAATCCTACTCTGGCCTGTTCGGGTCAACTGTCCTGCCCATGCCCTTTCCCAGATTCCTGTGCCCCTCCTCACTGGCAGAGTACTGAAAAGTCCTTGATATATGGTAATCACTGCTCAGCAGCAACCAACACAGCACTGTGTCATTGTTATTCCCATTCTGAATCCAAAACATGGCTCTGTACCAGCTACCAGGAAAAAATCCAATTCTATCCCAGCCAAATTCTGGACAGCTGCCTACTGGAATTAGACCGTGACACTGATCCTAAGTTATTGGTTGGTTTAAAAGAAGTCATATTCACAGAAGTCCCTCCAATAAATTCTCTAATTTGAAACAGAGCATTGGACTTCATTGCCATGTTAGTCTGTTTCGATTACGAGTAACTCTGGAGTAAAACCATGTTTTACACAGCACTGAATACACATAAAACAAATTAACAATGTGTTCAGATTTGTCCCTTGGCCATCAGGTTTACCCATTTAACTAGTTAACAACTGCCTTTTGATGATTATTTACTATGTTGTCCGGAAAGTTTAAATATTATATCTGAAGTGAGATTAGGCCAATTTACTGGTGTGGTCAAACAATAATTAAAAGAAAAATAAAGAATCAGGGAGATTTCAGCAAGATTTCAATTGAAATTCCAAGTAGATCCCTGAATATACCTAGTCTGATTTTCTGCTGCATATTCCCAGCAGACCCAGTGTTAAGAGCTTCAAGAGGCTTTGGGATAATATATCTGGTAGCTGCTTTAGCCTAATGTATACTATTACATGAACTTATCAGAATGTCAGCTGGCTTCTTTCTAGTTTGGTTGTGTCTTAATACACCAGCTCAGCAATTCATTCAAATTATCCCTTTATGGAAAGGGCATCAATAAAATTATACACTGTTAATTTAGCTTTTTTTTTTTTTTTCTTAAGAGCTACACAGAATTTAAAGGGATAGAATAATTAGATGTAAATTAACGTTCATATTTATATGTAGTTAATTAGAATACCTCGTTTTATGTACCTAATTTGTTTTTGACACCATAACCTTTTAAAGGCCTGTCTTTAAAAGTGCTGGAAACCTAATAAAACCATTCATTATCATTTTTTTTTTCTTTTTTAATTTACTCATACCTTGATTGTTAGGCTGACTGGTACATTTATATCTTATGTATATTTGATAATCATTCTATTCCAATATTAATTGGCAGAGGTGCTCGCAAAACATAGAATAAAGGGAGTTTAGACAGTCCTGTAAAATCTGCAGTTTGTGACTCCAGATATTAAAAACAAGTTTTTACATAAGACAAGAAAGACCTCTAAAAAATTGTAAATTTAAATAAATTCATGCCATATCTGTCCTTTTTATTGTGAGTCTGCCTCTTTTTTCTGGGATTTTCAGACTACTGTTTAGGCTTCTTTTCACCACAGTCAAATTGCTGCTGGACACATGTAAATGCACTTTAATTTCATGACCAAAAGAGGGTTGTGACCTAATCATAGTATCTGCAGTGGATTCAAATATGTACCACTAGACAAACAAGATTTTAACTCAGATCCAAATAATCCCAGGCAAAAATGCTGGACACTACACCACAGAAGCAATATTCTTTTTTATTTTACATGTTAGCAGGTATGGAAATGTTATACTAATAGGTCAAGGGAAGGATAGGCTGTCCCTCTTATCCTCATGAATCAAGAAATAATTCATTTCAGTTTCAGTAATCTAGAAATGAATAATGATCTCAAATAAACATTTCTGGGTTTACTATGCAAATATTTTAGGCACTTAAATTATCTCTATTAGTTTTATTTTACATAATAAAAGCAATGTTGCTGCATGTTTTCAAAAAATAGAAAAGTTATGTTCTTCATATGTTGGTTATCATGCCCAATGAATGAATAAATAAATGAATGGAAAAGAGACAAAAACATTAAAAACACACACACAGAAAAAGACCATAAGTAGCATCACTATTATAGATATATGTTTATTAAACTACTACATTTTAGGAGGTACAAAAATGTTCATCTCATTCATCATTTGAAAATATCCATAGTATTAAAAGTGTGTGAGGAATGCTCATGTTTATGACAATAATGTTTCCATATTTACTTTGATAACTGTCTCTGTGAGATACTGAGGTGGGGAATTTTTGTTTTTTAAGCTTATTACCTGGTTTAACAATATTCAGGGAGGGCAAATAATATGATTAAGCTGGAGTTTTTGACAGTGATGACACTTTGACAAGGGATTTTGTCTGTAAAGATTAAAATGGTAATCAACAGGGCCTCATGGAAAATCTACTTTGTCAAACAAATGTGGGATTGTTTTGCACAATAGATTTGGGCGATAACTGCAGCAGATAACTGCATTGACATAATACAGTTATACTTCTATGAAACAGTTTTCTTTTTTTTCTTCCTTCTGGTGAAGATACTCCTATGCAAAATCAATGAAGCTTAAATATCAGCTATGGAAGATGTTTTAGAAAGTAATTACAAATGAAGAATCAGTGTCAACAGGATGCAAAATTGAATGACTGAAATGTAAGTTCTTCCTTTTCAACTTCTTCATCAATTATCTGATCAAATTTGCTGATAATGGATAATTACTGAGCAAGAAATAATGGCAAAGACCAACACAACTAAATTATATCACTAAAGGAAATTACTTTCCTTTGGACAGCATATGTTTAACAAAGCCGAATGAAAGGGCATGCAGCAAGGAACAAAGTGTGTAGCTCACACTTGCAGGATGAGAAATGACATCCTGGTGTTCAGCAAAACTGATGGATTTAGAGGAAATAATAATTAAGTGAGTATGAGCTCACTGAGCAACACTATAGTTAATTAGGTGAACGTGTTTTTAAATGCATGACTAGAAAAATATAAAATAGAAGTGAAGAGACTGTATTTGTGTACAGCACTTGAGAGACTTTTGCTGCCATGCCTGTATGCATTGTTTTGGTGATTGTCTTTTAAAGGGATATCGATATATAAAAACATTATAGAGAAAAATTACAGGAGAAGGTCAAGATTTGGGAAACTAGCACAATACACCCAAGACAGGATTATGAAGTTGTTGTCTACAAGTTTGTATGTGGGAAAAAGCAATTCTGACACATTAAAATAGCCAGTGATTGGAAAATAGCTAATTCAGAAGACAAACAAAAATCACCTATTAAAATCATAGATTAATGTGATCATTTAGATTGAAGGGGACCTCTGGAGGTTACCCAGACTGCTCTTCTGCTCAGAGCAGTACTAACTTTAAATTAAGATCACTATGAGCAAGGCCTTAAGCACTCAAATTTGAAAGTCCCTGAGGGTGAAGGTTTTACAGGCTTGTTAAACATCCTGTTCCAGCCCCTACCCATTTACTCTGCATTTTTTCTTCTTATATCCAACTGAAAATTTCCATGGCTTATGGCTTTTGCTTCTCATCTACAGATTGTGTAGCATTGAGTGGAGTCTGGCTCCATAATCTTTTTTTATTTCCTGTGCATATTAAAAAGAGAATTTAGGTGCATATTTCACTACCATAATTGAAAATTGAATGTGATTTGGTGAAAAGAAAATGCCTCTATTTTGCAAATTATATGGATGGGGTTTCCAAGAGGTGTAGGGTTCAAATAAATCATAATCTGGATGTGGGAGTCGCTGGATGAGATTCTGTGATTCCTACAATTTAATTTAGCTAAATTAAGTTTTGATTTACTGTAAAAGTTCATGCTAGACATTAAACTCATGATGCTAGGAAGTCAATCAATTGCAAAAATAGTCTGGTTGTGTAATTAACAGAGCTAAAATGTTTCTGGATAGCAAGGGAATAAAGTCGTTTTCTGTCCTATTAGTGATGCTCTTCGGTGCTGAACTGGTAGATTCACTATTGATTTGGACTCATATTTAGTTGCCTTGGTACTGGTATTTACAATCTTATGGTGATTAAATTATAGGCTTGGAGCATAATGTTGGGATGGTACTTACCTTCCTATATATATGTCTATAGGACAGATATTCATACCTTTTCTAGACACTGAATATTCTTTTTAATCAGTGAAGATAGAAAAAGTATTTCTAGCAGGGAAAAAGAAAAAAAAGAAAAAAAAAAAAGAAGAAGAAAAAAAAGTGAACGAAAAGCTCAGATTAATTTTGGTGAGATCAATTTTGTCTCAGAGTGCCTTCTCCTATTCACTGGTCAGGAAAAAAAGTATGGGGGAATGATTTGGGAGCTGATATGTACACATTTAAGTAAGTGTTATCTTAAGTTGTGCAAGATGAGTTCTGAGAAAGATTGTGTAAAAAAATAAATATTCATAAGTACAAAAAACCGACATAAAACCTGAATTCTCAGTTCACAAACTTTATGTTATAATTCTCTCTTAAAAAGAGCAACAAAGATGATGAAAAGTCTCAAGGTCATGACTTATGAGGAGTGGCTGAGGATACAGGCTTTTTCAGCTCAGAGGAGAGGGGACTGAGAGGTCACCTCTGTGCTGTCCATCACATCAAGATGTAGATAGAGTGGAGTGGGAAATGCTGTTCTTTGTGATGTTTAGTGATAGGCCGCAAGGGGAAGGCTGAAAACTGTGTCAGGAAGAGTTCATTAGGACATCAAGATAAAGTTCTTCACTGAAAGCATGAACAATCAGAAAAAGCTCCCAGGTAAGCAGTCATTGCCCCTGGGACCATCACCCCTCTCACTGTTCATGAAGCATTTGGACAACACTCTTAGTCATATGGTTTAACTTTTAGATATCCCTGTGTTGAGTTTTGAATTGGACTTGATAACTCTTGTGTCCTTTCCAGCTCAGGATATTCCATGATCTTACAGAGCTAATTTTTCATGATCATGTATTTGGATAGATTGACATTTCAGCTGCTATTTATATTTCATGGTTCACAGTGACATTTTGAATAGAGACTCTGCTAGTGCATGTACAGAAGAATTGTACTTCTTCTGGTTTTTTATTATCATTTTGTGTATATGCTGGTAATTATCACTTTGAGTATTTCAGAATCTATTTAAAGTCAGAATCAACCCTTTAATTCATTTGATACGTTTTCGCAAATATTGATTGTTTTCCTAGGGTTTAGTGGGAGATCTGCTTCAAGTGTCTACCTTAACTAACTTAACTCTGAACATTCATCAAAATGTAGTAAGTACACTTAATAACCTGAAATTATAATAGAAAGCAATTTAAACCATTATTTTTTTAAAATACTTAGACAATTGTATAATTAAATTTTCACTGTTTTCACTGTACAGTGTATAAGTGTATGGTCATACTGTATCCAGGCAGCACGCATACATACAATAGCAGTATTGCTAAGATTCATCTCAAATATGCAAAACCAAAGATTAAAAACCTAGCTTTAATCATCAAAATGTATAAAAGATTACATTTGAACAACCAACTTTCTCTTCTCTGGACATGCTTAATACACCTTTTCTTTAACTTTATGGTTTCTTAGAAGCAGTAAGCCAAAAGTGAAGATGTTAACTTTATTAGAAAGAGAATTACTACTAAATTGCAATTCTTGCTTTAGCTCCAACAGAATACATTAAAATTCATTTCTAATAATGNTTTTTTTTTTTTTTTGTGGAAAGTACCCTACTGCTAGTTCTGTCTGCTTTCCTGTTTCCACTGTATGATAACTGGTTCTTACTTTGTCTCCCTTTGTGTATTAGAGCCTCTGTCTGCATTTCCACATCATCTGATTCTGGTGTGCTGTTTCATGATATTTACTGCATGTTCTCCCTTCTGTCATCCTCTGCCCTGAACTTTAAGATAAGAGAATGTGGCTTTGTTAACTGGGGAGTTGAAAGGCAGCATGCTCCTCTCCAGGCAGAATAATCAAAACATTTGTGTATCCTTGCTATCCCAGAGGCTGTGCCTAACCAACGGAGTTCTGACACACTGTCTCACCACCTACCCACTGGACTACTTCTGCAGGTGGCAGGTATAGTTTCAGAAGCTTTGCATGCTACATAATTAAGTCCTGGGTAGACTACAGAAATAATCTTTTGGGACTATGATGAATTATATTTCTGTTGCAGTTATTATAGCTTATACTTGCAAGATACCGCTCAAATGTTGAACTGGTATTGTTTTACTGAAATGTATTAAGAAAGCAGATGACTGAAATATCTGTCTAGCAATATTCATATAAGTTCATCACTAGGCATTTAAATTCAAACCTTATCTTCAAAACTTTTCTTTGTTCTTCCTAAACTCTACTGATTTAATGTAGAATTTGTTGTTAAAGCAAGCAGAAGTGTTCTCAAAGAAAGGTGCTTCTGCAAGTACACCAGCACATAGTTTTCTTTTCACTTTCACGGGTAACTTCACAATTAAACAGCTTTAGTGCATTCTATTACCCAGACCAGAATGGCCACCAGTCTGTCCTGTATAATGTCTTGCATGCTGTGTAGTCATGAATGTTTGTTACACTGCCAATTAATTTGTAATGATAATATTTAAAAAAGGATGATTTTTCCAGCTGGAAACAAAGCTATTCCCTATTCTCCATCCTCCCTAGCACCACTACCAACATGTCCCTCAAAACAGTATCATGAGATCTTTATCATCCCAAAGTGATTTTAAAAATAAGCAGATGGAAAATCATTTTAATATCTTATCTAAGGATAACATCTTCCAGTAATACAATTGCCCTCCTAATATTGGTCCTTAAGTATTGGAGAAACCCACTCCCAATGTGCAATACTTTCTGTATTCCCTCATTAGAGGTCTTTTGTTTGCGTCTTTTATTCAGAGTTTCATCATGACAACTGAAAATGACATTTCAAAAGCTAAGAGGATTTTACATAACAGGACCCCTATTGCCATTCTTCATTTCCTTTCAATTCGAGCACGTTTGCTGCATTTTCATTATGTAAGAGATCATGCAGCATGTCAGCACACAAAGTCTCTTCCTTCCTGCTTGGCAAGGTACATGAAGAGTAAGTCTCAGGGCCAGAGAGTTATTCTTGTACAGAATACAGAAATGCCTTTTATTAATGGAGGCTAACAGCCTATGCCAAAAAAAACTAGTTTGACATGGACAGAGGAAGAAATTAAACAAAAGCCTATGACTTTTGTCATATAAAATGTTCATTGTGACAACAATGCAACAACACAGTGATGTAGAGAAGATGCAAAAGAAAGGTAACTGACTGCATTAACTGGCACAAAAGACCTACAACTATAATAGAAGTTTGGGGCTCATGTCTCATCCCTCATCTCTTAAACAGGTTGAAAAAAGGGCAGTTGGATGTGGTAAGAGCATGGAAAAAGTTTTGGGAAAATACTTCTGAGAAGAGGAACATTATTAGGATTCTGCATTTCTCTGCAGATTCTAGCTTTATGATGTAAAGATCTCCATGACCACCTGTTTGATGGTCTAACAGGACTAAAAATGGGCAGCACACAGTAGTTTTGAACTAATTGAAGTCCTGCTGAGAGTCCTGTGGGATTTACTTTGCACTTGCTCCACTTGCGAATTCTTTTCTGTTCTTCTGCTTCTTCTTCACTAGCAAAAAAGAAAAGTCTGACCATTTAATCAACAGCACAGGAGTAGATGGATTCTATCTTGCTATAAGAAGAAACAAGCCCAAACAGAGTATCTCAGATTGAGGAAAATGAAGGAGGAGCCAAAGTATAAAAGAAAAATCTGTTGCCAGCCTGTTGTCAAGGCCCTGATAGTCTGAAGATATAAACATAAACACAAATGTCCTTCTATGTCTTCTGTATTTCCTTTTCTCCCTCATTTTCTCTTTGAATTTGCCTTTGACTGTCTTGCCAAATAGGAACAATGAATCTAAGTACCAGAACTATCATATTCTTACTTGATGCAATGATAGGAAGTATAACAGAAATTCTCAACCTCTAAAGGGAATTTTGATATATTTTGATTTGTTGCTCTTCACAGACATCTCAACAGGCTTAATTCTGCCTTCTCATAATTTTATTTGTCTGATCTACCTAATACATGTACACTTACTCTGTAATTTTTCAAACTTTCATAAATGCATATGTATGTTTGCCATCTCAATCATAAATCCGAATCTTGTCTGTTTAATGCTGTAGTAAAATAGGATCATATTTTTTTATATAGTCTGCTAATACCTGTGATAATCACATTACCAAAAATTATATTCTACAAGAGAAGTCTCTGATCAAAAATAATTTGTGCCTACTTTCCTTGGTGACACGAATATACTGACCAGGGAGTGAATCACAAAATAATAGATTAGTTTGAGTTGGAAGGGACCTTAGAGAACACCTGTTTCCAAGCACCCCTGCCATGGGCAGGGACACCTTCCACTAGACCAGGTTGCTCAGACTTCCATCCACTCTGGCTTTGAACATTTCCAGGAGTGGAGCATCCACAACTTCTCTGGGCAGCCTGTGCCAGTGTCTCACCACCCTCACAGTAAAGGATTTCTTCCTAATATCTAATCTAAAATTAGCCTCATTCAGTTTAAAGCCATTTCCTCTTGTCCTGTTACTGCCCTCATAAAAAGTCCCTCCTCAGCCTTCTTGAAGAGGAGAGATAGAGTGAGGGGTGTGTTTTCTTCCTATCCATTAGATATTTGGGAGCATTCCTAAGTAGGGCATGATTCTTTATATTGCTACATGTACTGGGATTTTGGCAGTTTATTTATAAAAATGGTCAGGCAAATACAACCAAAAGCCCCGAAACAACTGATTAGAGATCTTATTGCTTAAGGATTTCTGGTTACAAAATGAATTTTAGTGTATGACAAGCACAACTCTAAATATACACAATATAACCAAAATTTTTTGTTACCAAACAGTGTCCTGCAGTTCCCACTACTGTGTGTAAACACTATGACTCTTTCCAGGTGATCTTCAGTATCTTTCAAAAAATAGACAGAAGAAAGCAGTAGATAAATCTAGCTTGTCACAATACATTTTATATATATTTTTGGGGGGGCTTTGTTTAGTAGTTTGGGCTTTTTTTTTCCTTGTTTGTTTGTTTGGATTTTTTTAACTTTATTTCTTTAGTAGTCTAGTCCAAGTCAGCCATTGACCTCAGATTAATGCTGGCTAACAAAACTCTAATTATCCAGGAAACACATCTTTGTTTTCTTCTAATTAACTAGAACATACTCAGTATTCTCACTTTTCATTCAGCATTTTACAATTACAAGAGGTGCTTTCTATTTGAAATGTAGGCACTTGGACATGTATAATTAGTGGAGATGCTTGGATTTCATTTAAAGAAAAGAGTTCAGGTCTTTCGATGGACTAGTACCAAACTATGCAATTTCAAATGCATCCCAAAACCACAAAAAGACAAACAAGCAGCAAAGAAATTTAGAATTTATTTATTTTCACATAGATGGAAATATATTGCAATATCTATTACAAATAAATGACAAGCATCTATTATCAATATATTTTATATTTTATATATTTTTAAGACTGGTCATTAAAAAACATTATCCTTTCATGTAGTACATGAAATAAAAATCAAGTCCTTGTAAAACATGTCCTCGTCTTTTTACCTTGTTTTTGTAAATCATGTTGGTTTTTGTTTTTGTTTTTGTTTTCGTTGTTGTTTATCTATGTAGTTCTTCTTTTGCTTTCTTCACTGACTATGGAAATTATCTGGAATTGTTTNTGTTTTCTTCCTATCCATTAGATATTTGGGAGCATTCCTAAGTAGGGCATGATTCTTTATATTGCTACATGTACTGGGATTTTGGCAGTTTATTTATAAAAATGGTCAGGCAAATACAACCAAAAGCCCCGAAACAACTGATTAGAGATCTTATTGCTTAAGGATTTCTGGTTACAAAATGAATTTTAGTGTATGACAAGCACAACTCTAAATATACACAATATAACCAAAATTTTTTGTTACCAAACAGTGTCCTGCAGTTCCCACTACAGTGTGTAAACACTATGACTCTTTCCAGGTGATCTTCAGTATCTTTCAAAAAATAGACAGAAGAAAGCAGTAGATAAATCTAGCTTGTCACAATACATTTTATATATATTTTTGGGGGGGCTTTGTTTAGTAGTTTGGGCTTTTTTTTTCCTTGTTTGTTTGTTTGGATTTTTTTAACTTTATTTCTTTAGTAGTCTAGTCCAAGTCAGCCATTGACCTCAGATTAATGCTGGCTAACAAAACTCTAATTATCCAGGGAACACATCTTTGTTTTCTTCTAATTAACTAGAACATACTCAGTATTCTCACTTTTCATTCAGCATTTTACAATTACAAGAGGTGCTTTCTATTTGAAATGTAGGCACTTGGACATGTATAATTAGTGGAGATGCTTGGATTTCATTTAAAGAAAAGAGTTCAGGTCTTTCGATGGACTAGTACCAAACTATGCAATTTCAAATGCATCCCAAAACCACAAAAAGACAAACAAGCAGCAAAGAAATTTAGAATTTATTTATTTTCACATAGATGGAAATATATTGCAATATCTATTACAAATAAATGACAAGCATCTATTATCAATATATTTTATATTTTATATATTTTTAAGACTGGTCATTAAAAAACATTATCCTTTCATGTAGTACATGAAATAAAAATCAAGTCCTTGTAAAACATGTCCTCGTCTTTTTACCTTGTTTTTGTAAATCATGTTGGTTTTTGTTTTTGTTTTTGTTTTCGTTGTTGTTTATCTATGTAGTTTAAAGCTTGCTTTCTTCACTGATTGCCTGACTATGGAAATTATCTGGAATTGTTTATCTCCCTCTAATTAAGTCTTCTAACATCTTTTTTAACAAATCTGATTTGTGCTGGTATACATAAAAACCTGAAAAAGTTTGGAAGTAGTTGTTTGAAAAACTGTGTCATTATATATGATCATGCACAGCTCTGCTTTTCCTCTGTATATTTTGCCTCAACAGGGTTGTATTTCACTCAAGACTGTGCTACCTCAGTTTAGATTCCTCATCAGATTGTCTCTGGACCCAGTTTCATTTTTTTCTCAGCATTTTGCTGTTGCATGCTGCTTTTCCACTCAGTGTTTTGTTTGGTTGTTTTTTGTTTTTTTGGGTTTTTTTAACTAAATCAATATGGCAGCAACCTGCTTTACCCTTCAATAACTACTATGTTTATAAATACTGAACTACCAAGTCAGAATGAGAACTTTTCCCTGTTTAATTAATTATGCTTCTTTCAGTGGTATTTTATTTCTACAACAGTGATATAATTTTCCAATGCAGGAATAGTGGCAACTTTAAGGAACTGCATTTTGTGAAGAGATTTCATTTTATATATAAATTTCTAAGTCTGGGAAAAAAACCTCTGGTTGATTTACAATTCATTCAAATTTCTTTTTCCACCATCCTTGGTTGTTAATATAGTCTTCAAGCAATTTATATGCAAATATCTATAGAGACAAAGGAGTGAGGTGAACAGACAAGCTACACCACATATATTACAGTATATTTTCTTAAAAGTTCTCCTTTCAGCTAAAGCAGTGAAAGACTGTAGGACCTGTTGCTCTGTTTCCACATCACTGCATTAGAGAACAAACCAAGGGGCATGCAGAGCTTTTGGTCAGGTGAACTGTGTTATCTTTGTATGTCTGTACAAGCTCTCTAGCCACCTTTAGTCAGTCCACATGGCAGCTGTGGTCACCTGCATGAGCCACATCGTCCCTACAGGCTGCATAACCCCAGTGCAGTTGGGTTTGGGGTTAGCCCATATAATCTGTACTTAGTGCCTGAGCTATTTTTGATCTAGTTTACCACGGCTGCAATCACACTTCTGATTGCTGCAGGCTCATGGCTCTTCACTCTCATTCTACAAGGTAAAATGCTGAACAGATTTCTTAAAGCAGTGGGATAAAGGGGAAGAGAAACCTCTAAGGTTTGAGTCTCAGGAGAAATATAGGAAAGAGATGAGACTAAGACTTTGGAATTTCACAGAATCACAGAATATTATGAGTTGGAAGGGACTCACATAGATCAAGTCTAACGCTTCAGTGAATGGCCTATATGGGGATCAAACCCTTAACCCTGAGCATTACTAACATTGTGCACTAACTAACTGAGGTAATGCACCAATGCACACAATTTTCACATCTATATCATATCTGTGCACATAAGATCAAAATATGCAACTCTATATACTAAAATGATCTGTGATTCATGAACAAAACAGAAGAAACACTGATCAAGTTTGTCAGAAAAAGCAAAACAAAACAAAATACAATATTCCAAACTTTGTCAGCTTTGAGAACTACAGAATATACTTAGCTTTGCATATACTGTTGCTGAATCTGCAATGAAAAGGACTAATCTTTTGTTATGTTTTCTCTCCTTTGCCAGCTGGGGAGGGAAGTGATGGAGCAGCTCTGGTGGGCATCTGGCATCTGGCCAGGTTCAACCCACAAGGGCACTACACTTGT
Organism: Toxostoma redivivum; assembly: GCA_013397375.1. Classification (NCBI taxonomy): domain Eukaryota; kingdom Metazoa; phylum Chordata; class Aves; order Passeriformes; family Mimidae; genus Toxostoma; species Toxostoma redivivum. Next base: position 84,305 of record VXBI01006448.1, on the reverse strand, counting down.
ATAAGGTCCCCCACTTCACAGACTTTTTTGTCATAAAAAGGCAAGTTTTAAACGTTCATTGTGCTTTAAATGTGTAGAAGAATTGTGAACTTTAAAAACAGGATGAAAAAATGGGCTTGGATTGGACAGATACAGACCAGCTTAGCTGCTCAGGCTTCCTTACCTGCCTGGCCTTCAGCTTCCAGCCTGAAAGGCTTGACCTAGGTGTCCCCAGTTTCCAAAGTCACAGCATCCACCCCTGTGCAGATGGAAACCTGAAATACTGTCTGCTGCCTGCCTTTAAAAACAGGAATTAAATCTGTACACGTGGTAAACTGAATTAAGGTCTACTGCTTGTCTTATGTCCATTGACTTTAACAGGAGGTTGCACATGTGCACGTTGGCAGCTACTGCTTCAAGAATCAGAGCTTTGATCCCTACTGTACTGTTTTATGTTAACTTCTGCCTCCTGAAATGTCTTCTCCCCCATGCAATTTCTTTTTCCTCAGAGTCCTACCATCTTCAATCATTTCCATAAGTGGCTCCTCCTCCTCCATCTGTCCTCCTGGAACTAATGGTTTGCTAAAAAACTTTTCACTCCAAATCCTTGTGTGATTAGCAGCTCAGAAAAAAAAAATGCAGGTTTTGCCAGATACATGACATTTTATCACACATCACTTTGATAAAGATTTTTACCACATCTGGTAGTTCAGAATATGCAGGAATATTTTTGCTGCAATTGAGCAAATTCAGTCCCAATCACACTTAAGCATAAGATAGCAATAGGCATGCAACTCCTGCTCTGTTCTTTAGTTAAACATGAAAAGTGTGCATCTCAATTTCTCTGTAACTAATACCAACTAAAATGATTCACATAAAGTTAGTCGAACAAATTTTTTTTTCAATAATTATGTCTTTAAACATGCTTTACCCTTATCATCTCCTTTTTAAATAAACCAAACATTTTAGGAAAAAGAAAATAAAATCATCATTAAAAACTATCAGACCATTTCAAACAAATAACAGAAGTTGTAGAACAAAACCAATCTATCTAAAACATTTTTAATTGCAAATGTAAACATCCGAGTTGCTGTTTGCAAATAGAAATATCCCAATGTAAACATTAAAAGATTTGCCATGTGAGTAGTTCTAAATGCACCAATAAGCTCATTAGGTGGATCAGAAACTTTCATTTTGCCATCAATCTTTATTAGTTGCAGTTGAGTTCTGGTATTGAATCACAGTAGATTAATTCAGCTCAGGTCACAGGTAGTTACATGCTTGAGCACTTTGTCATGTAGATAGATTAATCCCCTTGCAAAAATTCAAAACCATGCTTATAGGAGAGGTTAAAAACCCCAACCATTTTACATCACATATTGTAAGAACAAATTACAAACTACTGAAGCCTCTAGACTAATGTAATATTTTCTGTTTTTCCTTTTCTAATAAATATATATATGACACAGCTAATTACAAGAAATGTAATCAGCAACCCTTCCCAAAATTATGCTTTTTTAAAGTAGAAAAAGAGGACTGCTTCAGGAAGAAAACTCAAATACATACACCTGTCATCCTGCTGCTGAATTGGAAGTTAGAGTCATGTAAGTGATTGGATGACTGAAAGTTTTACATATTTATTTCCTGGAGTCATTGTTTCTGTTCAATAGCTACTCCCTGTACCTGAAAACAAATATCACCTTCACTAGACATGGAAACAAATGTCACCTTCATTAGTCTTTCCACAGGGTTACAGTCTTCTTAGCATTGAACAGGCTGCTTCTGTTTTGGTTTCAGGGTACTGAGATCTGCACATGCTAATATTGCCTTAGAACCTCCCCAACATACTGGACTAGAAGAAAAGACTGATCACTGTAAATTAAATATTGAAGATTGATTTTTAAATTTAATTAATATAAAATTCTTTTTCAATGCATTATTTATTCAGTAAGAAAGTTGGGATGATGATATATTATTTTAGTTTTTAGCCTGTCAATCCAAGGTACATAAAATGCCTGTTTTTATTTTAAGTTAGTAAAATTTTTTATTGACACATGAATACTATAGATAAAGAAAAGATGACTTGTTCAATTTTGCAAGTAGTATTAAACCATTAGATATTTTTCTTTAATGAAGTGATCATATACAACTTACACTAGATCTCACTGGTGACATAGTTGATTAGTACATGAATGAAAGACTTCCAAGTAAAGGGCACAACACCTGAAATTCTGGCCCAGAAGAGGATCAGATACTAAGTGAAGTTAAGATTTCATCTGGTCAGTTTTCTCCACAGTTACCACTGTCTTTGTAATAAAAAAAATAAGTTCCTAAACAACATCTTCATTAGCAAAGGAGTTTTTTTCTAAAGCTGATGAATTCTAATGACGCCTGATCAAATTATTTTCTGAGTAATTGTAAGCTGTCCTCACACATTTGAATTACCCTTTTTTAATGATACTTTCGTTTTTCTCCTTTTTGTAAACTACTGTCTTACATTATTGTCATGCATAGAGTTTGTCTTCTATCTGCATTTTGAGTGCAATGACTGTCTTCCTGCTGTCATCTGCCTGTTCATTCCCTTTAGCATCTGTACAAGTAAAGACAGTTTTCCATCAGATGATACAGTAAGAAGGTAAATCCAGCCAATTTTTTACTTCCAACAGCAATCAATACAAGCTCAAGAAAGAATTTATAATAGGAATCTCCTGTATATAAATATCTCTCGTTGGGGATACATTTTCTGATAATATATTTTTTTTCAAACTCTAATATCACCAGTCTAAATTTAAATTTGGAGCAGAGCAGCAACCAGATGATCAACTGTATAATACCACAGGGAATGTGGCTCTAGTGTGTATCTCTTCATTCTGCAAACAAAATCCAGCATTTTGTAGGAGATCTTTGTACTCTCAAAGGCATGAGAAAACTGAGCAACTGTTTCAGTATCTGATGTAATCACTGAGGTCAGTGACCTTCAGACTAGAAGTCCATTGAAGACAGTGACTAAGTTTGCAACAGCTCTGTTATCAATAGGAGAATGATAAGGTATGTAAACAAAAAATTGGAAAGTCAGGAAAATAGGAAGCATATCTCTAAGAAGCAAAGCCTGAGTAAAAGTGGATTAATGACAAATAAACAAAAACTCCCTCAGATCCATGAAAAGTAGTAAATCTGAAATATTCTTCTTTAAACATAGTATTTGCAAAGTTACTCTAGAAAATGGGAGCTATCTTGTGTCTCTTTGGTCTTGACTCCTCTTTTGAAATGCAAAGTGCTTCATAAGCGTTGCTTGAGTGTGTTTATGCAAAAAACTGCTTTCTTGCAATTCTTACCAGCACAATGACAGTCTGTTCAGAAAATTTGTTATTCAAAGTAGACAATATTATGGTCCATGTGTTTTGTTTCTCTGTTGTTTTGGATTGTTTGTTTTGATTTGTTGTTAGTTTGGTTTTGAGAAAAGGCAAATGGTGTAACAACTATAAGGTATAACCAAAGAAGATATATCACATCTTTCCTGTTCCTGTTGTACCTGAGAAGGTAAACAGAGAGTTCCAGCCTTCTAACTGCAGATTCCATGACATGCCGTAGGTCTGCATGCCACAAACATGAGCTAGAAAAACAACAAAAAGCCATTTCTTTTGAAGCCAGTTGATATCTGTCCATTTTCTGCAATGTACTAATTGAGAAGTGAATGAGAGGAATGTGCAATGATCAGCAAGTGAACATTGAGTGATATTAGTTGTTTAGCTTCAATAAATGTTATATGGAATGAATTACACAATTAAAATACTGTGTGTTTAGTATTCTGTCTGCCTTAGCATGAGTAGCTTGGTTTGATGAAGCCTTAGGCTGCAAGCTGTGAACTTACACCTAGGTATGATTTTGTCTGGAATAGATTATAGGAATACATATTCATAGTAAGTTTCCTAGTAGATAGTACCGTGGTTTACTTTGTCTTTAGTATGAGAAAAACATTGAAACACACTGATGGTTAGGTTGTTGATAAATAGTGTTTAGCCCAGATACATGGCTCTTTTAGTTTCCCATGTTGTACCAGAGAGCAGGTGCAGCAAAGGTGCAAACAAGACACTAGAACTGCCAGCAGAAGCTGTAACTCCATGAGATGAGAACACTGGACAACCTGCCTCACAGACAAACTGAAGGAATCCAAGAAGTTCTTAAAAGACTCCAAAATCACCATTAGAACAAGAAAAGCACACAAGGTGTGGGAAGACTGCATGAGGGGTGGGTGCAGAATTCATAAGGGTATAATTACCTGGAGATTTCTTTATTCTGTGTCCCTCTCTGGAGGCACCCAGCTTGAGATGATCTGCTGCTGTAGCACTCCATTGAATTATTCATATTTATAAATCCATTACCTGAGACTCTGCTATGGGAAACCTAGGGTCAAGCCCAGAGAAGGAGGAAGCATGTCCATGAGTGAGTATGCATGTGAGCACAGAGTCAGCTCCCTGGAGCCTCCTGCTGTGAAGGGACTCTGGTCTTAGCAGTTAAAGTTTCAGGTAATGTGTGTGAGACTCCTTGAATAGTGTGAGGATGCTAGTCAGCAGCTTCTCCTTTAGCAGTGAAACAGCTACCAGGATGTTGGAACCAAGAAATTTGGAGTTTTTGAGCTTTCTGTGCTTTCAGGCACAGACCCCCTGTAAAACACTGCTTTTGACCTGAGGCCTTGGAAACAGCTTCTAAATTTGAGTGATGAAGTTAAAATCACAGGTGTGTAGGAAATAGAAGTGTGTTCTTTCACAGGGTGATGGGTTTTAAATTTGAAGTCTTTAGAGTATATTAATAGGTATGGAACCATACGAAGATTTTTGAGCATTATCTCTTTCTTTGCTCATCTTTCTTCTTCCTTCTTCTTCATGGTTTCAGGTAGTAGTTTCTGGTTGGTTAGTTTGGGTCACTCTAAGGGTCATGGGAATGTAGTTATTGGGTCAAAAGTTTAAATAATATAGGTGTTAATTCTCTTTTAGACTGTTTAGCCTTAAAAGACCTTGTAGCAGTTGGCTCTGTAGCCATTTTCCCTACTTCTAGCAAGGAGCTGGAAGTGCTGTCATACTTTCTCTACTTTCTGATAAAATATAATAAACATCCAAGCCTGAACACAAAAAAAACTGTTTTAACTGTGCTTCTGTTAATCCTGGCTCTGAGTGAAGAACAGATGAGACTGATTGACAAACCACTAATTAGGTGGTGCAAAGCCCCTGCACTGCTGGCCACACCAGGTGAATGTGTGTGTATCTATATATATATTTAATTGAAATGCTTCATCAAATTTTACTCCATCAGCCAAGCATACTAAGATAATTTTCTCTTAATCCTGCATAACGTAATATTTCTATGCATTGTATTATTTAATATTAATTCATTCCATTTCATTTCAAAATGCAAACGTTTAAATTCATGGTGAAAAATAATTATTGCAATTCTTGTGCAGTGACCTTCCACATAGAGATCTTATCATGTACTAAATAATGATTTTAACCTCAGAAGAACTTCTGTCAAGTACTAAGCAGAGAGAAGACAAGTGAATTGTTCAAGTTCTACAGAAATAGAAAGCTAAGAATAGAAGTCCAGGAATAGAATTCATGGGGCAGAGTAACAGATCTAATTGAGGCAGAAACTTGGCCAACTCTTCCAAACAGGTTTGGTTCTGTGGTTGACAAGAATTATTGATTTAATCTGTTTATTTGTTGCTAGTAATAAAATATGTCATATTTGAAAACCCTTCTCTATTTAAATTGATAGAATAGTAAACTGAAGAGGGAAATGCGACTGCATATCAGTTTTATGAAGCAAGCTCTAGGTAGCCAGGGTGTGTTGTAGGGTTGGCCTCTTGGAGGACACCAGAGCTACCCCCATGTCTGACAGAGCCAACACCAGCAGGCTCCTTGTCAGACCTGCCACTGCCCAGAGCTGAGCCCATCAACACCTTTGGTGGCATCTCTGTGCTAACCTATTTAAGAAAATGTAAAAAACACTGAGCAACATCTGTGAGAGAGAAAACCCTGCAAACACCAAGGTTGGAGGAAAAAAAGGAGGGAGGAGGTGCAGCAGGCTCCAGAGCAGAGATTCCTCACTTCCATGAGCCCACAGAAAACCACAGTGTCTCAGATATTAACCATGCAGGCCATGGACAACTCCACACCAGAGCAGATGGAGATCCCACAAAGGAAGCTGTGACTCATTAAGAGCTTCAAAAGAAGTCAGCTCTGGGCAGGACCTTGCAAACTGTGGAGAGGAGCTCATGCAAAAGTAGATTTTCTGGCAAGAGGGACTTACACTGGAGCAACTTGTTCATGAAGGACTGCATGCCTTCATGAGGGGCAGGGAAAAAGGATAATAAGTGAAGTTCAGCTTGAGAAAATAAGAGAGATGAAAAGAAGATGATTTTACTTTTCTTCTTATGTATAACTGTCCTACTCTGTTATTAATTTGCAATATAGTAAATACATGTTAAGCCTATTTTACCCATGGTAGTAAGTGGTGAGGGATCTCTCTGTCCTTTTCTTTCCCCATGAGGTTTTTCTCATTTTTGTCCCCTTGCTCTACTGAAGAGGGTGAATGATAGAGAGGTTTGGTTTAATTTCCCAAACTGTTATTTCTTCTCCTGTATGAATGCTTTAAAAATAAATATGAAATCTCTCTCTGGATCTTTCAGACTTTAACTGAGGTTAGGCATATTCCTTCTTGGACTTCATTCCATTGAGATAAAGTGACTCATGTGAAATCAGGTGGTAGCAAAATGATGGAAGATGGCAAAAAAAGGAAAAAAAATCCCCTTCAGCTGAAAACACTTCTACTTAAGCTCAATTATTTCTTCATTAGAGATTAATGTGAGCATTCTTAAGTATCACTTTGGAAGGTAAATCATGATATTATCTGTAACTTCCAGCACAGTGTATTATCTTGAAATGATCAGATCGCAGTATAGTTGATGCTGCCTTTTGCATTTTTCTTGTGTCTAGGCTTGATGTGTAGGAATTTGGTGTGTAGGAATTCCAGTGTAGAAATTTGACTGATATAAGCAAGAACCACACAATTGTTTATACTTCATGAAGGTCAGATCTCTTCATGATGACAAATTACACACTTCTTTTCAAATGAAAACCAGAAGTGGAAAAAAAAAAGGTTGATTGCATGTCAGAGTTAAAATAAGTGGCAGAGGCCTGAGTTGAAATACTCCTCTACATCTTGGAGCAGGAAGAAATACATTCTCTCCACCATACAAACTTTCATATCTTGGATCTATATATGTCATCAAAACTGTTCATAAAGTGAAGAACTTTTCATTTGTGAGCAGAGAAAACACATTTTGTGTTTGTCTGGTAAGTCTTACTGAAGAAAATTAAAGCTATAATAGGCCATAATTAGTTTATTCTGCCAACAAGCAACCTGAAAATCAATGAAAAGCTGCAGAAAATATTTTCTTTCTGTCTTACAGTGACTTCTGAACTGCTCCTGGAATATTTTTCATCACATCGTTTCATCACAACTTTATGCACAGGTTGAGCATAAAGTTTGAATCTAGCCTGTAATGATAGTCTCAAAGATAGATGTGTAAATATTTCTCATTTACTCTGCTTGGAACACATTTTTTTTAAAAAAATTAAGACAGTTTAGAAACGGATCATTAATGTAATAGCAATGAGCCCAACAGAAAGTCCAAAATATCACATAATATACTGAATGCCAGCTTCAAAGTAGCATGAAATTAATCTAAATAAGATGAACTCTTACCTTCGCTTATGCTGCTTTATATTATTTACATTTCCTTCTGTGTTAATGAGATCAGATTTATAAAAGCTGAGATAAACCTGGAAAGTAAAATGAAGGGGATGGTGTTTAGTTAGATATGCTATTCACATGCAGGGGAAAAAAGCACACAAGAATGCAATAGAACAGGATGAGAAGCAATTTTGTCAGTGAGATAGTTTAATCAGATAACCAACAATCCTAAGGATAGATGACTCACACCAGATCCTTTTGAGATCATTAAATCTTCCCTGAACGTGATAGGCACACGGCTTCTATGAGGTTTCACTTAAAAAGTAACTTTTAAAATTATGTCAAAAAGTAATAATAATTTTTATTTTATAAGAGCATCTGTGAAGTTAGGAACTTCACAGAAATGTAACACTGTCAATCTCTGTCCTGAGAATCTACAAACCACATGCAATTGGTGATGCTCAATCAATGCAACAACCAACTTGCATGTCCAGCAAAGATATGAGAACCAGTAGAGGATGATACAGATAAAGTGATAGTCTAGGAAGATTATCTGTGAAGCAGACTTAATGAATAGAAGAAAAGCTGTAGCTGGCAGAACCAGGATGTGGTGAAGCAAACAGAAAGATTATAACAAACTAGAAATTTTCATTTCTTACTGCAGTTATTATTTTACATACCCACATAACCAGGCTATAAGAACAAGCAAAGGGTCAAAGATGATGCTCAAAACATCACTCAGATACTGATATTCTCCCCATTGATTAAGAAAAATAATTACTTACAAGAGCTTGCCTAATTAGGGCTCTCATTTTACACCCTGTTTCACCAGACACATCTAGACCTTTATAACACAAATAAGTTTTAGAAAGGGAAACTGAAACAATAACGAGTCATCACTCATCACTACTTACTCTACACGTGGAAGAACAACCATTAATTTATTCAACATTTATCTAACTTTATCTCTATGTTTCTCTAAGAAGTACATTTCCAAATGTCTGTGGAAGGATTTTAGTGTAGTTTAGGGCATTTGTATATTTTTAGTGCTGCTGTTGATAAGACTTGCATAAATACTGCAGTTTCCCTGCAAATATCTAGCATGTAGATCAGGACCTTTTAAACTACACATGTGAATTAAAAGGACATTAGCGGATTAAAAATTATTTTGGTTTATATTCTGCAGTGACATCCCAGACTTATGCAAATTTCAAACTCCAAACCTCCTCAGAATCTGTCAAAAATGGAAGAACTACACTGTCTCTTTCCAAACAAAAAAATTTTTTGGTAAATAAGTTCTCTGAAGAATGAAGATTTTTTTTTTTCTCAAAAAGTCACTTTATTTGAAAATAATTTCAAGGCCTTCTGATAACTGACCATTCAATTTAGAGATCAGAGAACAATTAGAGAATTATTTTCATGCTATGAATTCTGTGTCTAAAACAAAACTCTCTCTTTAATAAATAAAATTAAAAGTTATGCAACCAAAGGAAGCAAGTACTTTGGTCAGCTCAAAATAAAAAAAAAAAAAGCAAAATAGGGTCCCTCTTACCTCATGTATCTGCCTCAGAACAGATTTCTTATTTATCTTTGAGTACATTACTTTGCTCGTAATGTAGCATTTGCGATCATTTGTCATTAATACTTTTTTAAAAAGTTTATCTATGAAGTAATTGCAATGGAAGTTATCTTAAAATCATCCTAAGATAATAGTTTCTTCCTTGCAATACACAAAAAGGTTTTCGTATATCAAAACTATTAGAAGATTTGAGATTGAAATAATTATGTGAAAGAAACCACAAATAAAGGAAAGAAACTTCATTGAAATGGTTCTTGAAAGTTTTAGGTGAGCTGTCTTTCTGAGGAAATTGGCATCTTTTCTCAGGTTCATTTTCAGCCAAGACATTTCTTCAAATTTATTTTTGTAAAATGTCAGTGTTGAGATTTGGTCATATCATCTGGGTAAATGATGTGGAAAATGACCTAGCCTAGGACAGTAAGTTCCTTGTTTAGTCTAAACTATCCAAGAACCATGAAATTATAACTAGTAGTTATTGACCTTAACAATATCTATTAATAACAATAAGTAAAAAGAAAATGAGTCACTACTGGTAACAATGCTGAGTGAACAGTGAAATGCAAGACATCTTTTTAAACTGTCAGATTTCTGAAAAAACTGATAATGGACTAAGTGATTCTGTGAAGCATTCAGGATATAGCAAACCCACTCTTTACAAATAAATGGTGAGTGGGATGTAAGATATATGTATAGAACAGGTCAGGGTGTTTTAATTAAGCTAGTGCAGGTAGGAGTAATTAGAAATTAATTTTATTTTAATGTTTTTCAATTTTCTTGGAACTTTGTTTTACGAGGTAATAATTCACCTTTTTTTGGCCACTGAAGGAGTTTTCAATTTGAATTAAATAATTTCATACTATTTTTTTCCATTTAAAAGAATTATATTGTTGCTACGTAGATGAGTAAAGTGGAAAATGCAACCATTAGTTATCTCTCAAAAATTCTATCACAGTGTGCCATAAAGGAAGAGCTCTATAGCTGATCTCTATTTAACATTCTAGAATGTACAAGTCTTCCAAAGATCCAGCATCCTATTCTGTGTTTACATATTAGCCCCAAGTAGATGCCCGGGATACCCTAGGAAAACAAAATAAATTATAACCTCTCCATCCGCTTTTGATGTCCATTGGCTGTGATGTCAGTTTATGTATCTTAGTCACAACTGAACCCTTTTTAACAAACAATAAATCTAAGTATCTTAATCTTGAATGGAGTGCCAGTTCAATTTCAATTTCTAAAGTATCCGTTCCAATTTTGTTTTATTATCTGCTGCTTTATGTTGAATTGTTCCTAATTTTCTGAGAGAGATTACTTTTCTTTAGCTAGAAAACTCCAAAGATATTTATTTTAATGCTGTTAGTTCATTATTTTTGGTTCTTCTTCCTGCACAATTTTCAGGGCTTCACATTCCATCTCTATCCTAATTATTATTTGTGAAAAAAATAGCACACTTTACAATTGTTAGTATACATTTATTTTCTTGTTTTGTAAAGGTTTTCATTCTTTTTGGAGGTGGAATGCATCTCTGCCTTCTGAATGGAAGTCCCAAAGCTGCCTCCTCAGCTTGACTAGTCTCTGGTTTGTTCTTCACCTTTACTGTCAGTGCATTACATCTGCCTCCAAAAATTTGCTAGTGTCTACATTTACGTCTCTCTTTGGACTATCACTCTCTGTTCTTTCAAATACATTTTTTTCCTTGGTAAATATACCTTTCCAGTCATCCTAGAAATAATATCTATGATTTATATACTTACATATTGATAAAGTTTTCCTAGAGACTCTGACACAGCTTTTTAACAAATAAAGTGGACAGTCTGACAATAAAGATCTGATCTCAAAAATTATCTCCAAAATAAAGTTGGAGACTTGTTTTTACAGACTTGGATCCAAAGCACCTATTCCAGCCTTTATCAAACTGAGTAAAGATGGGTAAACAGACCTTCTGTGGTGGGAACAGAAATAAGGCTGGGAGAATGGAACTGAGTGCTGTGGGAAGAGAGCCATTATCCTGCATATCTGCAGTCAAGTGGTTTCATTAAAATTTGCTCCTTATTCCTGGTGTTCTACCTCAACAGGGAAATACTTTGCAGTTTATTAGACTCCTTCTTCTCCTGAGAGACACAGGATATCACAGGGCTTGTCTTTTTAAAGCAGTTTCAACATTTCCTCTTGGGAGAAAAGATCATTTTCACTCCCTCAAGTGAGCAGCACTTGAAATCAGTTCTGATTAGTGTTCTCCCTATTTCATCCAGGTTCAATTAGTGAAGGATATTGAACCTGTGAATTACCTGTCATCCAAAGCATGGTATGTTTACAAAAGCAAATAGTCTATATTATAAGAGTATTGTATATGAAAATTGAGCTACTTATTAATGGAGTTTTTTTTAGAGTATCCCAGTACAAACATTAACCTGGAAATAACCATACTGTTGTTTCTCCTTGCTGTTTATGCTTTGATTTCCATACCATCACCATCACCCCTTCAAAATGCCACTAGAATACAGAATATTTTCACTGCAGCTTCAGGAGTATTTCACTGCATAAGAATTACTTTGAGCTTATGGGAAAAGAGGAATTATAAGATGTCTGGTGGATTTTTTTACCAAATAATCTGTTTTCCAGTCTGACTCTCCACATAGTATCCATCTCTTCATGGAAGAAGGACAATCACATCATGTTTTAAAAGATGTCTGTAATGCAGTGAAACAGTGGCAGTTTAAGACTAGATTTTTCTTATGAGCAAGGATCAGGAGACTGAGGCTACCTTTAAAACCCCATTTGCTTGACCGCACAGAGTTCCATTTGAATGCTGTGCAGCCAAAATTTATGGAAAGACAAGGCAGAAACAAAAAAGTATGAATGGGTAGAGAAAGTTTAACAGGAAGAAACTGAACATTTGGGAGAGGGCACGTGCTTTCGCTTTCTGTTTTTCTGTCTCAACAGAGTAAAAAGGACTATTTTTGATTTCTTGAAGCTATGTATGAGACAGGTTTGTCATTCATTTCAGTCACGTTTAATGCCTGAATCTGGTTTTTATATATATGAAGCTGACTGCTGTGTTTGCTAACATACTTTGTAATCAATGCCCCCATTATTCAATATTACATTAAAAATCATTAACAAAAATTACTGCCCTGTGCAGTTCTTGACATCTATTTATGTGTCTGTAGAGTGCAGAGTGGTTCATATGTACTTCTGTAGCAAGCCAGGTCAGTATTGACTGTGAGCAAAAAGTCACGCATTGGTATTTTCGATGATATAGCTGCAACACCATGAATGCCCATCTTCAATATTTTCTAATAATTTTTTTGTAGGCCCATGGCCACAAAATCAAGCTACTCTTCTGTACTTAAAGAGGGATTGATAAACCATCAGATATTTTAAAACCATTTAGGTACCAAAACATGTAAAATAATGCCTACTGGTATTTCAAAACCATGCAGAATCCTAAATGTCACTGACTCTCCTGTGGAGTTGATGCTTAAATTCCTAAAATTGTAGTAGAATTCTACTACCTCAAGTACATAAATTCCTTTGAAAGTCTGGCCTAAGGTTTTTTAAATTACATTGCATTACTGGTTAATGATTTATAGCGCTGCAAATAATCAAGATGCACACAAGTTTTTAATGGCATGGATTTATTTTCTTTGCATCAGTGCATCACTAATTAAACCAAAGGATAAAGAGGTGCAGCAAGGTACCATCAGCAGAATAAATAGATTTGCATATAGCATTCTGTATGATAAATACATCTACAGTGTTTTATTACTTTCAGTATATTTATGAAAATTAACTTTTCACTTTCTAAATAAAATAAATTGATTACTAATTATTTGATTTTTTTAAACTCACATTTTTAAATAAAGGAAGAACTATAATTTAACAATGTAATATTAACTACAGTAATGATTATTTTTCAGGTATTGTTACCCTGATTTATTATAGCAACTTTTTTTTATATATTGGAAGATGGACAGTGTAGTATCTCCATTTCAAAACCAATTACTCCCCAATGATGTTTGAAAATTCCCACCAATCAGAACACAAATGTGTAGCAGAAATGTAATAATTGCAGTTTTCAACTTCATCCAGTGCCTCTAAGCCTGTAGAGGAAGTGGAAATTTGGCTTCCTTTAGTCTTTTCTCCTTATTAGCCATAAAAGATTAGGCCTTAAACATTATGTCCAAAGAATTCCTTATTATGCTTTTTTGACTGTTGTGATATTAGCACACATAAGAAGCTGCTGAAAAATTCTCTACTAACATTCTCAGGAATGCATAGAGTGTATTCGATCACTTTGCTATGTCAGATTTGAGACTTTACAAAAAATGGACACCAGACTTACAGAGTAGTGTTTTTTAATGGTAATACCTTGTTTGCGTTAAAAACCTTTTTGGGGGAGAGGGCAGATATTAAAAATTGGTTTACAGCAAATTTGGCAAAAAACAGATAACTTTCAAAGATACATTTTTCCTAAAATAGCATTCATTTTTTATGTACTCACCAAAATCACTGTAAGCTTAGCAAGGTGGGTTTTTTAATCTTTTGCACACATTTTAATGAGAAAAGTAACACATATTTTTTGTGCATTTATGTGCTTATGTGGATCAAATTAAACATAATTTTATTAATTTAAATGTTTAAAGAAAAAGTATACGATACATAGTATTTTCTTTCATGCCTTTAAATTTATGGACCTGCTCCCTATTTAGGATACAGGTCAAGTTTTATGTTCCTCACCTATCAGAAAGGCAGACACGATGGTCAGCTTTTCTGGCACATGTGAATCCTACTGGTTGCTTAAATTGGTATTTGCACTTTTGCAGAGCAAAATTGAAATGTTATGTAGGTAATATCAATACTTGCAGATGACATTGTTAGTTGTCATTATTAATATAATTTTCATATTTTCTCTGTAAATGTGTTTCAACTCTCATCAAGATTCCTGCAGTGCACTTAACAGTCATATTCTTTTTGTAAGAAATATTGAATATGTTTTGTGCTTTGCTACAAATGAAAAAAGAATCTAAATAACCAGACATTTCAGTATTTTTTTTCTCAGTTGAACACTTACCAGTAAAAAATATTTTTCTATTAAATGAAGAAGCATAACACAAAAAAAATTTAATCCAAGTTCTGTCAAATAGGATAAAAGAAAAACAAGTTGTTTAAAACTCCAATGAATTGCAAAGAAGGACTTTAAAAATAATTACTACTTTTAAGTAGCTAATTATTCTGCAGAGACATCTCACTTTCTCTTGAGTCTTCACTGATTTCTGAAGTAACTTCTACTTCTCTGTCATGGAAGTTTTAATCTGAAAAGGCAACTGCAGGGCAGTTTTTGTATTGTAGGGGTTTGGCTTGGTTTGGTTTGGTCTGGTCTGGTTTGGTTTTGGTTGGAGTTTTTTTTTGCTACTACATATTTCACAGTTCACAGCAAATCACCTTCTGGATTTGTTGAAGCTCAAATGCAAAGTTCAGGACTCTGCTGTTCGACTGTCCCATTGTAAACTATTTACAAGGTCTCGACTACAGAATCACATCAAAGACAGGATATTTGAAAGGGTTCAGTTTTTCTCTTTACTCTTAAAAACTTCCAAGATCTTTTAAATAAGTTATTCCACATGCTTATGTATATTCCATATTCATGGAATATTCCATATTCCATGTCAGTGGTTGGTAATATGGACTATGTGCATCAGCAGTTCTTCTTGTCTACGTTATTAGCATCTAATTTTCTTTCGTGTTTGAGAGAACTAATCTTTTTTTTGTTTTTTTTTTTTCTGGAAATTCTTTGATCTGGAGACATAGATACTACCATACTATTATAATAGTACTAGAAATACTAGCCAGTGCATAAAACAATGCTGTTATATATTAATGTATTTGACATAAAGCACCTGATAGCTCTTGGTGTGAGGCTGATTAAACCAATCAATCATCTGTCCACATATCTACATTTAACACTTGCAGTTACACACTTCTGAAGCTGTGGTCTCCATGTGCAGTAATCATTTCCCAAGTTAATAAGATCTCTAATAATAAAAGGTTATTTTAAAATATGATCACAGTTGATAATGAGGCAGTGCTCAATGAGGAAAGAACATACATGTGAAAAACAATTTTGGCTTAAAGCTGAAGCTATTTTGTTAAATATGTGTAAAAGAATACATGGGTTTTCACTGATAATACCTAACTGTTAGCATAATTGTTTAGAAAAGTAACAGTATTCCTGCTTATCTATTCCTTATCATTTCTAGCGATGTGTCAGCTACCATCTCAAAGCTGAAAGAGCAGGACAAATTCACTGGATTCAGGCCATTCCAGGGTTTTCATTCATAGAGTGCACACAAATCCTTTCAAGCAATAACTCCTTGTATGCTTACCTTCTCCGAGTCAGGGAATAATTGAGGTGAATCCTGCATCACACATTTACCAGATAAAGTGTGATTACAAAAAGAAACTTTGCCATGCAAGGTTGCTATGCAATAATGACATAGGCCACTTTATTTCCCCCCCCCCCGCCTGAAATCCATGTGAAACCATATGTTGTCCTGTTGAAATATAAGGTTATTAAAAATTTGTTCCCAGTGTCATCTACATCCTGGCTACTCTGCAAGCTCACTCTAATCACCTTCTGTTACTGATCCAGAGTATCTAGGTACTTAGTATTTCATTGATTTTTACTTCTAAATTGTACTGACACATACTTTTCTGTTGAGGCACTGCTAACTGAATCACAGGAGTATAAACAAAATTTTCAAGAATAACTGAGAAAAGAAGAAGTGAAAGAAAAAAACCCACTAGTATCAATATTTTGTATTTTGATAGATGGACTGTGTTTATATTTGATAAAAATCTGTATTTGGTAGAGTTATTGTGTATTCAATTTATGTCAATATACTTCATGAATAAAATACTTCTCAAGAAGAAATTCTCAAGCAAGAAATTCTATTTTCAGGACTAAATGTCTTTCTGGGCTCATATATTTTTTGAAATGTAAATCATATTTGAAGTAAAACTGAAAATCTGAGAAAATACATTTTAGCATTTAATTTTCTTCTCTTTCATCCCCAACTGACAATGTTGCCTTTGGACCTACACCTTGAAGAGTAAGTTTGTTCTCTAGAATCCTAACAAAGAGGGTTTTGGTTTTTTTTAGTTAGGTAATCATTATTTTAATTTTATCATTGTTTCCAAACCTAATACGATGTCTTTCTAGTGGCATGTAAAAAAGTCCAGAACCATTTGGCTTCCCTTCATTCTGTAGTCCAGCAGGAAGCTGTTGCAAATTATGATGATATATAACCCCAGAAAGCACAAGTTAATTGTGAGATCTGGCTTTAAGACCCTAAGAAGTTATTGTAGCTTTGCTCTTCTGAACTTCATTTTAGTGGCACATTTTCTAACATCCTTTGGTTTTTGTTTAAGCACAATATGAGAACTTAGATGGCAAAATTTATAATAGATTAGTTGCACATTAAATAGAAGACAAGTTTAAAAGTTAGATGTTACACTGTGATTTGAATAAATAAATAGTTACTGGTTATTTTCAAAGGAACAGAAATGTATTGTAGCACAGTACAAAGAGAGTTATGGAATGTTTCCTCAGGAGCATCATATACCTCAGGATGAGCTTAGACAATAGGTCGTGCTAGAAAAATGCCAGAATGATATAACTTTTGGAAAGTTAAAATACATCACCTTCTTACACTATGAAAATCAGGATTTAATGGTAGATGATAATTTATGTCAGGGTATGGACTATGGACACCTTTACCTGGGTGCTGCTGCATTGAGTTCAGGCCTTTGTCTTGATGTCACATGGAGCTGCACATGTGCATATGTGTTAAGTGCCCCAGGAAAGAGTGGGCATGGTTCTGGGAACCAGATTGTGTTCTGCAGGTACACCAATATTAAAGCTCAGAGTTTCCTAAGTCCTAAATCAAAATTCAGTGACAATTCTACACTTTGTGCATGTGTCATTTTTTCCTCCTCTTTTATTCCTCCATTCCTTTCATTACCTGCTTCATACTGAGAGGTCAAAGTAATTAATATCCTTATTTTTGACAGAACAGATTAGTTTATTATTGCTTTAAAAGAAACTGACTGTGGTCTCAGCTCATTTCAATACCTTCAATGATTATAGCATAGGTTGACAGTAAGCTGCATTTCATTCAGCTGTGGCTGATCTATTTAAAAAAGGAGGCTATATGAATAAACCTAATCTTTCTCATGCCAATAATCTAGCGTGTCTCTTTGCAAGATACTACATTGTTAAAATTCATAAGCTCTATCTTACAAAGAAGTTCCCTAGTTTTTACACCTAAGCACAGCAGGAATATGACTAGGAAAAACACCTAATATGATTACCTGTAACAGCCAATTTTAGGTTAAATAGATATTTAAATTCCACCAAATATTTGTACTCTCACTTAACTTTCTGCTAAATTATTGTATTAAATTACTAGCCTACTAAAGATAAGAGGACACAGTTATTTAATTAACTAGGACTCTGTGAAGATTTGAAGACCAGACAACTGCAATTTCTGAACTACAATTTTTGGCTTTTATATTTATGATTATTAATTTCTAAAGTAAACAGATGCAAATTATAGCAATTTCATGTTGGCTCATTCTGACTGACTCAAATAGAACTTACCTCTATGAACTACACTCCTGTTCACAGGCAGGAATAGTAATTCTACCAAACACTGTGAATCTATTAATTTTGCAAATTTAAAAAAATACAATTTTTTTTTCTTTTAATTTAAAAAAATCCCATGTGAATTACATGTGCTGTTTCTCAGGCTTTTTTTCACCCTTCCTTCTAAAAATGGTACTCTTCTCTTGACGTACTTTGAAAAAGAGCAAGATGTTTTATTTACCTATTTCTGGAAATCCAAGATATATCTTCTAAGATTCAGAATAATTGTGTAGATGCGTAGCTTAATAACCATTTGATCAAAATACATAAATCCAATCTGTCAGGGGAAAAAAAAGGATATATGTAAATAAATAAGGTGTTCAAACTTTCATCTTTTCTGTTAAAGAACTTCAATTCAGTGTCTTTTTTAAAGTGTAAGGATAAATTAAATAAAGGATGTGAAAGATATAAGAGAAAGCATGAAAATATTTTATATAAAGCTTGCTTATATCATTCCAGGAGAAACTTGTTGAATATTCAGAGGGAATTGTAAATTTAAAGCTTGCAATAAACCAAAAATCTTCATGGGAAGTAAGGAAATTATGTCTAATGGTATGTGGAAACATGTTTGAACAAAAGAAGTATTGTGTTACATTGGATAACAGTAATGTTTGCCAAGAAAAACTTGAAAAAAAATGGTTTCAAGAACACAGAGTTTCCCCTATTATTATATCTTTCAAGGTTATATACTCATAAGAAACAATTATCATATCATTACCCTTGTACTATAAAACTAATTTTCTCTTTCAACACTGATGTGAACACACTTAGTTGATTGAAAAGGATGGAGAAAATCCATGCATAATTTTCTTTAATGGATTGAGTCTAGTGCAAGTCTACCTTTCACAAAAAGCAATAAAAGATAAAATGTAGGCACAAAAATTTCAAGTTTTTGGTGCTGATCCATGCTTTGACTAACACCATACAATCATGTTGAAGAGATCTGTCATAGCTTAATTGAAATGTTTTCTTATATTTCAACTATTTCAGATAATTACATATGAAAAAAACCTGATTTTGTTATATGCTATTTGCATACTGCTTTCTCCTCCCTGCCCCAACTGACTTTCAAACCTCAAGCCTTTTATATTTGTTTTAATAGACAATAGATTCAGAAAAGAAGCTGTTTTGAGAGGAACCTTGTTTGAGCATCTATTTCAGTAATTCAGCAGATCTTAGTCATTTTAAGGAAACCACAATTAAATGAGGTGAATATATAAAAGCACTGTGAAGTTCTAGAGCATGTTGAACAATCAGAAGGAATATTTTCATGATCACCAGCACAGCTCAGAGCTGTTTCTTGGTGCCTACCTGCCTGCCTTCCTGGATGAACCTGCATGTGACACATCAGTGTTCCTCATGGGGTGGGCAGGGAGAGTTATGTACTTCAGAGAGAGATTTTAAAAATATCATGTTAAACAGGAATTAAGTTAGAAGGCTAACAAGTGTTTCTTATGTCCCACCAAAAGAGAAAGACCTTCATTTCTATTCTTTTCACTAAGAAATGTTGATATATTCACTGCGGGAACTGTTTCCTATATTCAGACACAGCCATTAGTAACCAATTAATCCCAGATTCTTCCATCGAAGTGAAAGTGCTGATTACTGAATCAGTCATATGGTATTTGACACTTCTCTTTAGCATAGCTTGTCTTTAGGAATTCCACGACCAGGAGTCAATTTTTGTAGGAGAGCTCAGTGCGTCTATAATAGTCTTCAGGTGTAAGCCTGCGAGTAAGATACTCTCCAGAGAGTTAAAATAATATTTTGGTCATTTCTATAAAGCCATCTGGCATCTACCTGGAATTTAATGTGGAAAGAGGGAATAGCGTTAAGGAAAAAGGAAGGTATTGCACAAGAGGAACATATAACTTGCTGACAATGTAAAAGTACTCAGCATGAAATGGGGTTCATGTTGCTCTTCCATGACTAAAGCTGATAGTGCCAGGCCAACAAAATATTTGAATCCACGTGACTTTATTGTACAGAAAATGTAACAAGACAGAACACAACCTTAGGCACCAATTTGTTTATACAATAACTGAAAAATATTTTGGAGACAAATATTTCACTCAATCACTTAATAATTTTGGAAAACTATCATCATAACGATTTGTATGAAGTCACATGAAAGGGTTTTGAAAGCACAGGAAACAGAACATCTGTAGCTAACCCTCTCTAAGCACCTTACAGCCCTTTCCTTGCCTGGTGATGAGGTGAGCTGTAGGCTTTGCTCTGGAGCTCTTGCCTGTCTCGTATGTCTCCTCACTCCTGTGGGTTTGCACAAACCATTGTAGAGACTAGTGAATAAATATCATTCAGTTATTTGTTTATAGTGTATCCAAACAAATAGAATGGCATGTTCTTACAGTTTAAATAAATAAATAAATTTAATGTAGATCAAGATTGTTTCCCTGCCTCACCATCCTTACAAAAGTAATTTGGGAACATTTCAAAAAAGAACTATCAGAACACAATACCACAAAAATTGCTCATTATTCAAATTCATTAGGAATTTTTCAAATATTCATTTCAGAATTTTGAAGAGTCTCCTTTTTTAGATTAATTTAAGTAATTTCAGTTGACCTGAGGCTATTGTTCAGAAAATAAGCAACTCTTCAGAAATATCTTGCTCAGCTATCTGCCAGCTGCATCCTCTTGAGGTTTCAAGCAGCTCCCTGTTTTCTGTCATTGTGAAGAAGGGGGAAATGAAAGGAAAAGAGATGACAGATTTATCATTATTTCTTGTGTATAATTTATCATTGTCAAGAAAAGTCTTGCCTGAAAAAGAATAAAAAAGAGGTTAATTCAGTGCCTGCTGGAACCTCTGTTTTGTTTACCTTCTCATTCTCAGGTGCTGCTTTACTCACCACCACCTGTAATGCAGAAGGCTGTGACAGAAGCATTGGCATGAAATGAGTCTGTAACAAGAGAAACTGCAGTGTCAAGAGGCCACAGTGAAAGGTAACAAAAGCAGCATTTCTAAGTTTCTTATGCACTGGAAACTATGGTTCAATCCAAAATGATTCCTTTTAAATTATATCACACTTACACACTCATTATCATTATTTAGAGGTCTGGTTGGGGTTTTTGGCTGTTTTATGGCTTTGTTATTCTTGTTATTGCTGTTGTTTTGGTTTTGAGGGGGGGTTGTATTTATTTTCTTTGGTTTTGTTTGTTTTCTTGTTTTGTTGGGGTTTTTTTTTAATAGCAATTTTCAATATAAAATCTTTACCTACTGCAAATATTTAATGGGAAAACACTAGCCTACACTTTATCTAAGTGCAGTCTAGTCCACCTATGTTCCAAATGTTTTAATTCCAAACAGCTGGTGTTATTTAGTTTGACAAATGAAGCACTTCAGACAGTTTCTCAATTGTTGTAATTAAAAACAGGAAACAGCAAGACAAATAAAGGGATCAAAGGATCAATAAATATTATTTTAATGACAATCTCAGAAGCCCAGATCATAAAGTGCTAGTGTATAAAGTGCAGGAAATCTGAACAAGCACAAGTGGTCTCTGATGGAACTCTTGAGTAATGATCTGAACAATCTGAACAAAAGTTATGTGTTTCACTAAAACTGAGCTCTTTGTTTCTGAATTTTGCAAAACAGATTTCTGGGGAATTGTCATAAATGGAGATCATAGAACCATAGAAAACTTGGCTTGGAAAGGACCTTAAATATAATCTCTTTCAAACCCTACTGCCATGGGTAAGGTACCTTGCACTAGACCAGGTTGCTAATAGTTGTCAAAGATGCTGATAAAAGGTGTGAGGAGTGGAAAATGATACAGGAATCATAACTGAAAGAGAAGATAGGCAACAAAACCTGATATTAATGTAGGGAAAGGTAGCTCCAGTGACAGTGGATATCAAATACCAACTCAATTTATATGAGGTGTGTGGTTAATGCTTGGGAGGGGAAATAGAAAACTGAAGCCACCTTGAGTCACATTGTGCTCTCCTTGAAAAACAAGGAGTCTACCAAATCAGAGAGGCTCCTCTGGTGTTGAATGCAACAAATATCTTGTGAGATGATTATGGGCTGTGACAGAGAGCTGGACAAGGACACAGAACACACCACACAATCCAGTGCAGTATTATGGCTGAGGGACTGTTTCTTTTAATTGTTTTCTCTTTGTGAATCTTGTGGCACATCCTCCAGCCTCCACAGTTTTCTCTCCAGTCACTACCTCTTTATGCTTTACTCTTCCTACCCCTGTGACTCGGCCAGAGGAACTGAAAGTGCTTGTCAGAACTGGCCTGTTAAAGAATATCATGAATAGCATGAATATTTGTGTATTTCTTAAAATAGGTTTGTACTTTTCTGTCCTCCATTACTGTTCTGACACAAACTGCTTTATTTGGTCAGCTCTTCTCTATTCTTTGGGCAAAATTTTTAAGTCTTAAAACTCTGATGGTTATAAGAGATACATATTTGACAATATGTCACAGGTTGTGACTTGAAGCTGATTGCCAAAGTGTTTGGCTTGTGAGGGTTAATAATTTTTTCTGTGTATTGCAGAAGCACCTTGGCAATTTAGAGATTTATAAAAACTGTGAAGCATTTGTATTACTGATACTGATGACCTTCATATGAATTAGCAGTATCCTTATATTTTTACAAAAAGAAGTGTAACAATAAATGCATTCACAGAATGTGATGCATATTTAATATTTTTCTTCAGGATTAGTATTTCCTTTTAATTTCTTTAAGAACAGTCAAATGAGGTCAAATTCTTAAAAAACTCTCTTAATAACTCCAGCAGGATTTTTAGTGAGAACTTTAAACATTGTGAAGGAAGTGCATCTTAAAAAAAGCTAGCAGAAATATTATTGTAATCAATATAGCTACTTCATAAGCTCTCAGTTTGTGGGTTTAAAATACCAATACGCTTAATGTTAAAATTATCTTTTATAAAGTAGGCAGATCAAAGGCTGTCCAGTGCCTTTGTGGGTGTGCTGGTGAGCAGAGAGCAGTTCAGAAGGGAGAACAGATCACAAGCTTGGCAAAAAATCTTGTAAAAAAAAAAGTAATGCTGTGACAAAAGGCTGAAGCTAAAAGGTAGGAGTGAAGGTAGACTAAGGCAGGAAATGGCAGGGAATAAGAGGATTATTTAAGAGGAAGCATCAGTCTGTAGAAAGTGAAATCTTGAATGGAAGATTTATGGTGCATGACATGAGAAGGTCCAAACCACCAATTATGAAGAATATACAGAGTAAAACTGGCTGAGGACAAGATGCTGATTTTGTATTGTGGATTGAGTAGATGTTCCAAATCAGATTCTCTAGATGAGACAGAACTTTCCAAGGAACATACTTTCTGACAAGACTTTGTAAAATCAAGAGGCAAAAGATCGAAAATGTCCCTAACGATGTGTCAGAGGAGGGATTAACAAACATAAAATGCATGTTAATTACTCATTTGCTGTCTGCATTATTCATACCTGCTTCATTTCATGAAACTGCTAGCTTGGAATCATTCCTTTGAATCAAGATGTGTCACATACTAGGGTTTTGATCCACTTTGACTGTGCAAGGTTTGATCTCATGCAGTGTCATGAAAAAGGATGCTGTTCTTGCTGCTCTGACAATATCTTAAATTCTTTCACCTTCATCATTCACAGAAACGGTTTTCTTGGACTTCCTGTTGGAAGTTGTCATATAAATAATATTGAGTCACATCAAACATCTATTGCTGCCCTCCTAGATGTGGCAGTAATGTGTGTAAGAAGAGGTCTCTGAAGAACTTTTATTTCCTTGAGTGTGTTGAGAGATTTATAAAGCTATTTATCAGGTGGGTGATTGAAAACTTCACTGTGGCAATGCTTGAAACAATATTCTTGCCCATTTTTAAAGGACTGCCATAAATATAAAAAAATAAATAGAAAATAATGAATATAAAGAAATAAATACCATTATCAAATAATATAAAATAATAGCCATTATAAATTTTTTAAAAAAAAAGATTCCACAACTTTTAGAAGTAATAAAAAACCTTAGGTATACATTTGGATAAAATTCTTTCTTCTATTACATGAATGCAGATCCAATGGCTTCTCTGCTGTGTTATTAAAGTAGACTAGACCATTTTTACTCGTCAAAAGTATTCTTTTAGGAGTGAGAATTTCACAGGTAATTTGGGAAATGCAAACTAAACAAAACAAAAAACAAAAGAAAACAAAACTATGTACTTTCTTCAGAAGATTGCAGTAAGCTGAGATTTCTCTGCTTTCTTATCCTGTAATTCATAGCACTCCATGAATTTCTATTGAAGTGATAAGAACACTCATAAGTATGTATGTTTCTGCTTTTGATCATCTTTATATCATTAGGGTTTTATTGTTCCTTGGTATTTTATTTTCCCTGTGGGTCCTCTATCAGTTATTGGATTTGTTTAATAATTGTTGAGTAGGTTTATGATTTTAAAGAATTATTTCCATAGGCAGAAAGGTGCATCACTGCTGAGTAAGAAACAGTAAACTTTACTAAAAGGTGAAACATGGATCTTGCTGTTGCTAGGAGGAAAATCAGTACCAAACACTGAGACAGGAAGAACTGATGAAACTCAATCATTTTACCTGACAGATCAGTGATTTTTCTAATACTTTCTAGTAAAGTATTCTTTTATTTGACAATAATCTACAGATGATGCTTAAAAAGAGCACTTAAAACTTTCTGTGGAGCAGCTGATTGAGCAATGTTTTGTTACAAAGAAAAGTTCTGTGGCCTTTAAGCGATGAATGGCTTTTAAATTTGATTAATTTGTGTTCCTAAACAATTCAGTTCACAAAGCTTTAAATATTTAATATTTAGCCATATATTTTGATGATGAATTACTCAAGAATTTTGGAGTAATTATAAAGTTTATTTAGTCCCTGTGCATGGGCTTGAGAGTTCTGTGTTGAATTGGAGCTACAAGAAAAAAAGCTCCACTCTTCTAACAACTCTTCATACTTGGTGTGGGAATCTACATTTTAAACGTTATTCTCTTCCTGTCATGGAATTTTTCTCCAGTCTTGCCAGTCCAGAGAAGCAAGGACTGGATGAATTAATTTTACACGTGCAGTTAATGCATAAGTAAATTCCTCAGAGGATGTGACACAGAATTCAATGAGGACAACAAAAAAAAATCCCTTTTACATCACAATTCTTCAGGTTTATCAATCTGATGCTGTGTGTGTGTTTAAATAATGTGCAAAATTAAAAATAGATGACACAGAGAAATTAGATTATTTTTATCATAGAAAATACCAAATTGGCACTCAGTTTCATACTCACTGCAAAAATATGAGACTTGTATGTTCTAATATTTTTGATCATTATTACACAGGATGGAGTGGAGGACAAGAAATTATTCACCTTGAGTCCTCTTGGTATCTTCTAGGCTCATCTTGAGTGGCATTGCTCTTGGCAGCCTTTAAGGCTCTTGACAAAGGCACGGGGCCATGCTGAGCAGTATCACTTTGAGATTACCCCACAACTCTGCTGTGGATTTCGCTCTTGTGTAGCTTATCTTCAACACTCGGCTCCGTGCCTTGCTGTTATCCATGGGTGACCGCTTTCCGTCTCTTGATTGAAATTTGCACCTTCACCACTTGTCTAGACCCTGCTGTAACATTTCTTCTGCTACTTTTAAGCACACACACGCTCATTCATACTGCATGCAAACTTGCATATAGACTATGCTGTACATTTCCTTTACAAATCTTTAATGAAAGCTTCAACTTGGAGAATGGAAGGTAAGAAAGAAAAATGAACCACACTGTAGTGGTCAACATCTGTTTCTTCATTATTTATGCTTAATGTTGAGGTCAGAAGTTAATGGAAAGAAGTTAATCAATTCATTTACAGATGCTAGAAGAACCAGTCCTGTGAAATATCACTTTTTGTTTTGTTTTGCAATTGCCAGACTGAAACTCAGAGATAGCAGCTTTCTCTTCATTACAGTGTACTTCATCTCTTTACCACAAAGAAAGTGAAAGGACTTTTTAAAACAATAAAATTTGCAAAGTTGGTCTTCTCAATCAGAGCACAAGAAGATATCAGGTCAAAATGTCCAAGGAAAGAGGAATAAGTTCCTTACATGGAATCTTTTTCTAAGGCTTTAGATGATTTAACTTAGACTGTATGTTTCAATATTAGAAATGGTTACTATATCTGATACAAGAGTACATAATATGTTTGACTACCTCCAGGTGCTTTTAATACGATTTGTTACTCATATTAAAACTGGAAATGGCCTTGTCTTCACCAGTATCCTTAAGAGGATACTCTTAATTTAATTTAACTCCATACCTTTTTCTGAGAGGAAGATTTTAGCTATCAAAAATTAATTGGACCCTAAACAGAAAAGAGATGTTTGCTCGCTTTATTCTGTACATGAGTTTAATAAATTCAAGTAGGAAGAAATCCTCCCAGTTAATATTTAAAATTTATTTTGGATTGTATGAACAGCAGATCACATTCTGTTTAGATGTCTATTGTGCAGCCACCCATGACATAATGAGAGCATAAATTTTAGGTTACAGAATTCTAAAGAATGTAAACTGAAATGTAAGCAACAGAAAATAGATATTACAGTAATAATGTTGGAGTTCTCTGTTTGCCTTTGGACTTCTGAAACTTTCAATTGTCATAATAAACTTATCATATACTGTAATATTTAGAGAAAAATCACACGAGAATCTTGATTTTATTTTGAAATTTTAATGCATGTTCTCACAAGGATTTTGACTGAAAACATTCTTTTGTGAATGCCAGGTATCTCTATAATGGGAATAAAATCACCTTAGAAAATGTGCATTAAAAAACCCTAGACCTGATTTTTAGTTGTTAAAATGTTTGAATTTCATAAAAAAAAATACAACCAAACATGATTAAGTGTCATTTATGTTTCCCCAAAGCTCTTGTACACAGGAAAATTAATTTTCTTCCTGATGTTTAAAAGCATATATTTCTTTTCAGCAGTGTATATCATAGCAGATGCTATTATCTGCTTCAAATAGAGCTGTACATGAAATGTCTTTGTTGGATTATAATGCCTGTACTGCAAAATTTTGCACACCTCATAAATTTCACAGTGCATTTACCCAAGAAAAAGAATATGGATTGTATTTCTTTTGTTGAAGATCTCAATAGTTTTATACAATTTTGACAAGTGAATTAGTACTACAGGTGAATTTTGAATTTTGAATTGGCAGGTTGTGGTAGTTTGACATGGGAAGGACAGACTCAGAGGATTTCCTCTATGAGAAAACTTCCTCTGTGAGTTGATTGGGACCAGTTGAGGGCTGGCTTGGTTATTGACAGCCTGAAAATCCAATTGGAAAGAGATGGTTCGCTCCATGAACACATATTTTGGAGGAAGTAACTGGAACTTTTGGCCTTTTACTTTGCCGGCAGCAGTGGAGGTAGCAAGGCAGAGCCCAGCCTGGCCCCACTGCAGCCTGCGGGCCTGGCAGGGCAGGGCTGGGCCCCCTGTGTGGGGAGCTGGCATGGCCCGGCAGGGAGGAGAGGTGGCCATCCACAGTGTCAGGGAGACTCAGGCTGATTTGAGAACCCAGCCATTTCCCCCCCTTCTTCCTTTTCCAGCGTGGCCAAGGATTTTTTTTTCCGAGATCCTGGCAAAGCTTCAGCATTGTAGCCTTGTTTTTTTTTCTTTTCTCTGTGCAAAATCTTAACTCCTTCAGAGCTCAGATAAGACTTTGCAGACTTGTCAATCCTTCTCGTAGTGAGAAGGGAAGGAGATACTCTGAGGTCAGTGAAGCAAGAGCTAAGTTATTTGAGATGGAAGGAGAATGAGGAGATGCTGTGAAGATGGCTGAAAAATCCTTTTGTACGTTGTAGGGATGAACTGATGTACTGAATAGTCCTCTAAACCATGGAGAAAAGACATGGGGGGTGGTTTGGAGATGTTCCATTTGATAGATCATGTGACCAAAAGTACCTGTGTTGAGAATCTGCCCTGAGGAAAGAAGGGGATCTAGGTTTTCTGAAGATGAAGCATGAACAGAGAGAAAAGAAATGAAGAGAACTTTTGTTTTGGAACAATTCATTCTTAAAAGCAATACTCCATGAGTTTAACATGGCCCATAGTCACAGCGTTGGGAAAGCTGTGAAGATGGGAGGAGCTTCACGACTTTGCAAGTTTTTTTCCTGAGCAGATGCAAAAGCGTGAAAATAAAGCCACGAGAGGACTGTTTTCTTCTTCCTTGTGGAGAAATCCCTATAGCCTGAAAGAAGGAGACTTCTCTCTCCGGAATGAACTGAAAAAAGGACTATTTAAGTTGAGAACTGACTGAAGTAGCTTTTTGTATGTTTGTTTTGTTGTTATGAAGGTTGGGAGAGGGAAGGAAGGAGTGGTCTGAAAATCTTATTCTGAATTTGTTTTTCTTCCTTCTTTGTGTAGTTAATAAATTAGTTTTTATACCCTTTTAAGTTTTAGGCCTGCCTTGCTTCTGCTCCTGGTTCTGTCTCACAACAGAAAATGAGTATATTTAAATTGGAAAATCTAAACCATGGCATTATTTGGTGTATTGGCCGGGATATTTAATTTAAACCAAGACACAGGTCTTCAACCCCTGAAATAGTATCAAATAATATCTGAAACAACTTGAAAATTGTGTATTTTTTTCCCAACCATAAGTTACTTCTCTTCCAATATTAAGAAGCCAAAATCTACTCCTGGGTAAAGGGTTAATGCTTCAGAAAAGATGAACTTGGAATTTTTATGCAAATATGACCTAACCAGAGCTGGTGGTAAAAGATCTGAGTTGTAATATACAATATCTTGGAATAATGTCAGGATGTCTAACTCCAAATATTTCTGCACTTAGGACTTTCTTCTTCCTATACATGCTGATTGTTATTTCAGACTTCACTGAAGAGTAGAATTTGAGTATTACTATTCTTTGTATTTAATAGCTTAAAATAGGCCTTTTATGTCAGAAGGGTCAAGAGACAAAAGCAGATCACACAGGTATCAGAATTTATCAGAACTGATCAGCAAAATCACAATGCAAATAATATACAGCCCTGAAGTTCTCACAGGACATCTGACAAATACTTTCCAATAGCCAATATGTGGATGAAAATGTCAAGTTTGTTTATTCACAGCCTCATATCACCTATTCAAAATTGATGGACATTCACAGGGGGGAGGTGCTATGAAGTTCTGTAGAGGTTGGACATCTTTTGTAACTCCTACCAGCACTCCTATGAAGGAACAGGAGACAGGAATTCTGCTCCCAGCTCCCTAATTTGACCTTATAATTGTGAAAGCCTGAAATATAAGGATAAGAATAAGCAGAATTTTACCTATACAATATTTCCAGTCACCAGTAAATTCTCAAAAGCTTTTTGGTAGGGAATAAAGGAGTATAGAAAGAAGACTTGATGAAGAGCAAAGTACAAAAAAAGTAAACAATCTTCAAAGGTTGTTTTTATTTGTTTAAAATGCTGTCTTGACCAAAGCTTTAATTTGTAACTAACTTTGAAAGAGCATGAACAGCTTGTAAACAGCCCATCCCATCAAATTTTTATTGGCCTGTAATGGGAAGGGTTCAACTTTTATAACTTTTTAATGCAAGATAAAAAATGATCTAATGTTTTGTACGCTAAAGCATTTTTTTTCCAGCCAAATTGATTTTAAATTGACATCTAATTAACTGAAGAATAATGAAACAAATTAATTCAAATAATCAAGCAATAACTGCCAATTAGTTGTAGAAAAATTAATCTAAGAGATGGTAGAGGGACAGAGTCCTTTGGTGAATGGTTTATAAGTAACAATTTGTAGCTACTATGATTTGAACAGCATTCCTGTAATTGCATGGTTTATCCTTATCCTGTATCACTTCCTTCTTTTTAGTGAAAAAATAGAAGGTAGCTGACTAGGATATCCCTTGTCCACAGTACACATACAGCTACAATCATCTTATAGAAATTGTGTGGGTATCATTTATTCTGAGGTGTGTCAGGTCTGAGAGACTGAAATGTTAAAGGTTAATGACAAAAAATTGGCCATTTGCAACAGTAGAGGGTGTTTTGATAGGGCCAGGTTCCCACACCCCAGCTCAAGGGGGGAAGGAGAGCTTTTTGTGTGTGATGGTGAGAGCTCCGATCTGATAAGAGTGGCCCAGATGAGGAGGGGATGCACACTCACCACCAGAGGATGACCATGCCAAACCAGCCTGTGCTCAGCAACAAGCTGGAGTCTTAGCTAGATAAGGGAAAACATAAGAAAAGGATCCTGCAGAGATGGGATAATACTTTTTTATCTTGTCAATGTCTTCCTGTTTTCCCTTACACAACTGCCTCAGGTGTAAAAGTCCCCCCCCTTCAGGGGAACGTTCAGGACATTCACATTCACGCAAAGGCTTGAAGGTGTTTATCCCTTCTGATGGGGCATAACTGGCTACACTGACGTGAGAGGCAGCTGTCATGCCTTAGAAGGATTCATAACCCATCAAACACCCCTGAGTGTCCCTAGACTCATTTCTAGAGCCTTCCACCAGAGGACTGTGGATGATCTACAATGTTACATCAGACATTGTAAAACTTCCATCACTATTGGAAGTTGCTGGGCATTCCCACCTGTACCTGAGCGAGTGTAACCCATTGAACCTTGTGTTTTGTTGTCTTACCCCAACCCTGATGGATCAAGATTGTGGCCTCACCTCAACCAACAGACACTGAAATTGCAACAATCAAGTCTTGTCCCTGCATCTATGGATGGTGATATCTTTCCTCTCTGCTATGTGCTCTTATCCTTTCTTTCTCTTTCTTTTCCATATGTATTTTCTTAAGCAATATTTTTATACTTTTATATTGCTATATATCTTTAATATATAACTATATAATAACCAAAATGGCTACACACCTTTCCATTGCAACCAAGTTGTTCTGAAATAAGCCTGCCATATATAAATAAACATCATTCATTCAGTGTTGTTTCACTCTAATCCACCCCAAGGGATCTCTTAATAAGCACCTCAGTTACCCTCACCTTCAGAAGCAGGTAATAGCATCAGAATGTTATCCTTTCTTACAAATCACAGGGAATAAAAGAGTGTTCTAATCTAGCATTTACACCATATACATTTGATGTGGACTTTTTCTATTAGTTAGAGGGGAAGGAGAGTACTGAGATAAGAACTGAATTCACTGTGGGTTGAGCTGGACTACAGCTGGAGTCAAAGTCACAGTCTCTAGCTGGACTGGAGCACAGTCATCCTTTAATCAAAAGAGTGCCAAAAGGTGATTTCTTTAAAAAGGTTTATGTAAATTAAAACCCTCAGGTTTAAAACCAAAGAATATTTTGTTCCTCAATTAATTTAGATCTTATCTTTCCAAATGTCATCTGTAGCTAGCAATATTTTAAATTTCACTTCAAAAAGCAGTTCAGTGGTT
This sequence comes from Toxostoma redivivum, assembly GCA_013397375.1. Lineage (NCBI taxonomy): Eukaryota > Metazoa > Chordata > Aves > Passeriformes > Mimidae > Toxostoma > Toxostoma redivivum. The sequence goes on along the minus strand of VXBI01006448.1, from coordinate 52,875 downwards.
CAGTTCTTGAAGTTTTATGGAAAAGAGCAGGCAAACCTAGAGATGGTCAGAGGGTGTTATCACTTTTGTGGTCTAGACCTGCTTCACAAGGCTACCTACCCTTATTTTATCTTCTGGAATCACTTTGCTCAGCCTGTTTCAGAGGTACCATCCATTGCTTCTTAATATTCTGCTTCTAGATGTGTTGAGTGCACAGTATTTGCAGAAGTTGCAGACACATTTTCTTTATTCTTCCTTTATTGTTCATTGGTCACAACAGGGCATTGTCACTTCATGAAAGGCTTTTTGCATCTGTATGCTCATTATAAACCAACTTAAGCTCCACAGTCCTTATGTGACTTTCTAGAATAGTATGTTTACTTGGGATTTTTTAAGTTTATTATATCCCCGCTTTTAACATAAGCAGTGACATATATAGGTATATATATACATGTATATATATACAGCCATATAATTCTCCTATTGAGCAGTATCTTCATAACACATTTTAAACAGCATGAAGATTCTTACTAAATAACTGTCCAGATTTGACTTCTTAGCTAATATAGCATCTTTTTTATATTTTAGTTACCTTTCTTTTCCTCCTTCCAACACAGATGTATTATAGATAACCTGGCACAAAGAAATCATTTTAAAATAATGGTCTTGAAATCCAATTAACCTTGTGATTTTTATAATAGAACTTCTTATTATAGTTAATACATCAGCATTTATTCTGTGACTATATATTTTTGGCTGCTGTATTCTCAAGAAACACGCTTTTTGGAAAGTGAAGTTGGTATCTCTGTCCATGAGACACGAATTAATATGAACCTTGGATCACGTTTCACAGTTTTATTGAAAATATCATATGGGCAAATCATATAACAACCTTTGCTGTCTATTTTCACCATCATTTTGGAATATACTGTCTCATTATCTTTCACAGCATTTGGCTCATAGTGCTAACTTATTGAGACAAAAATCTTCTTAAGTGGTATTACATCTTAGAGACAGTAACTTTCAACTAGTTACCTTGGCATTTATGAAAGAGTCATATTCTTCAAAGTTTTAATTTTTTATGACATCCATATTAAAACAGAATTTTGACAATATAAACTCCACAGGATGAATCCCAGGCAAGAAAGTGTCTTGAGGTCAGGAGGATTGCTGATAAATACAGATTAGTAACTCGGGAAGAAATTTATTCATGGGGAGTGCATGGCTCCAGCAAAACCCCAGTGTTGGTTGTAACTCCAACACTGGTTGTAATATAGCAAAGCTAAAGAAAGCCAACTCTTGTTGAAGAGTATTCACTAGAAAAATGAATTTGTTCATTGTTTGGTAAAATACTCGAGGTTTGTTGTTTGCTTGCTTAAAAAGAAAAGACAGGGAGAAAATTGCAAATACTAGAGTGTCTTTATAAAAAAAAAAGCAAAACATCAACTCTCTACAATAAGTAGAATTTAAATGATAAAAGAATCCTGACTGAGTTTCTACTGTTTCACTAGATTCCAAAGTGGTAGCTAAGAAGATCTGATCAGGATAGTGTCAGTAAAAACAGTAAAATCATTGCTGAGGCACATTTTTGAAGTCAAAAGTACCTTAGTTTAGAGATTTATCCAGAAAGATAATAGAAACAGCAGGTTTTCAGCATTGATGTCAAAATGGACTCCCACATATATAAGGTCATTTTACAGTCACACAAGAAAATGCAAAATTGTTGTAACCGTGACTCTGCCACCTTTTGGTACATTATTCCTCTTGGACATTTATATTAAGTGTTTCTGCCATCAGCATAATTTTTACTTGTCTCTCAGAAATGTAACAATAGCCAGACAGAAAGAAAAAGCAGAAAGTTCCCAAAAGCCAATTTCCATGAAACTGAAATATTGTGTACTGAATAAAACATTTTTTATTTTATTCTTTGTTGTGCTGCCATCAAGAAAGTAATTCACCATCTCCCATGTTTCTGCTACTCTTCAACTTTTCCTGAAGATAAAAGACAAAGAGCCTTCCACAACATAGGTAACAGTAAAGATGCGCCACTTTGAGCATTATCTTTAAATCACTGTATCCCTACAGTGATATAATTTCTTTATTTTTCTTCAATTTTGCATGCAGCTCGTTCGGCACATCTGCCTTGAAGTGAGAGCAGCTGAGGTAGATTTTTGTGTGAAGTGGCAATTCTCTTCCCTTTGCAATCACATGGAGCTGCATGACTTCAGTAGATGTTGAACAGGGACCTGCTGAATGGATCAGATTTATGTCACATATTCCCAAGCATGGGAAGCCTGCCAGACTTCTGTGTATTTCCCTTATTAACAACAAAGCAGAAACAGCACTTTTACTCTGTGTTTGCCTGGAGATGTAATGTTTTGCACATGAAGCATAGCAGATTGCAAATTTAAAGTTTTAAATATAATTTTAACTGAATGTTTTCAGAGCTTTATTAAATCTCTGTCTTTTTTTAACATGAAAGAAAAAGAAATTGTTCAATTTCCCAGGCTGTTGTACCATAATTTTGACCTGACACATTCAGTTGTACCAGTAAGATTATGTTCTGCCGTGTCAATAGAGTAATGAAACATGACTGAATTAACCAGACATAGCAATGAAATAGGCCACAAAATGCAACGAAGTTTTCTGAACAAAAGGAGAAAAAAAAAANAAGGCTCAATACTTTTGTAATTATAATATATTTTCCTATCTGAGCATCAGTTAAAATAAATTTTAAATATTTCTTCACTTTAAAAACATGTTAGATACTGAAGTCCTGGGAGTTTTCCACGCCTGACATGGACTTGCAACTGTTATCACTATGCTACATCATGCTGAAGGTATTTTCTAATTTGAAAATGCAGTTTTCAAAATCTTGTAGTACTTTACAAATAAAAAAGTAAATGATACTAAACAATACAATATTGCTCTGAATAAAGCATACACACGCAGGTATATGTATGTATACACACACAAAAAACCAGGAGGGTATGTAAAGCTAAAATGTATCCATCTCTAAGGTCAAGCCTACAATACTCCTTACAAGTAGCACAGTTAATTCGATAGAATTTTCTAGAGAAATTTCAGTCATATGGACAAAGTCTATTTTCATACTTGTAGCTTATGCTGCATCAGTGGAGTAATTTTATTTTACCAACAGCAATATAAGTTTGCCATGAGTGTTCTCTGACACACTGTAGTGATTTCCCACATGAAGAAGTGTTGCTAATTCTAATTAGAACTTCTGTGCCTGAAGTCTTGCTTGTCTAGAACATAATACTTGAAGATGGAAATCAGCCATGGTTGAGCACTGTGGTTTAATTTAACCAGTCTTGACTGTATAAACCATGTATATATAACATTTTAAAAAGTACTTTTCCCTCAAACTGAGATACTCCAAATCCTTGTGACACCATTAATTGATATTTATTAGCTCAGACTTATCATTCTGCTACTTTTTCTTCATCCTCAGTGAAAGGTACAAGATGTTTATTTATGCTTAGGATATGAATACAATATGAATAACTATCTTCCCATATCCCATGCAGTAAGCATTCTCATGAAAGGATAATTCTTCCATTTGGTTGAGTATATCAACTAACTAAAGTCCTCGAACCTTGTCAATAAAAGGCATATGGAACACTGAAACATCAAACTCCTGAAACAAGTGATTAAAAATTTGGTTGTAATTTCTTAATGGTAGAAGGAAGTTGAATCGTACTGAGAAAATCTGTATTTGGTATAGCAGGGACACATTGGAGACCAAATGAATAACTTCTCTGCATGTATTCAATGATTTCTTATAAAATAATATTTGCAGTCTATGTCTTTATTTTCATCTTGAAGAGACACCACAGCCACAGTATGTCCTGATCTCATATGTGGGGTATGGTAACATTCAGATTGGGAAAAATAAGTGTATCTTAGTCATTTTCAAGGGCTGATATTGAGACTGATGTCATTTAATGTCTTAATTGCTGGTAGTAAAATGGGATGAAGTGCAACATGATATTCAGAAGGGAAGCTGTCAAAGATTTTATGAAGTTAAATAAAGCTGAATGCAACATCCTGCAAGTGCTGGGGACATACTGGCTAGTAACCAGTTTTTAGAAAAGGGTTTGAAATATCCCAGTGGCCAAGTGAAACTTTATTCAAGAGTATGTCCTGGCAGACATGAAGAATATAAGCTCTATGAGAAAGAGTGTCGCCAATAGGCCAGAGTCTATTCTGGCATTCATCTGGAACTAAGAGTGCAGCATCCAAAATATCATTCCCATTTTGATCTCCCCAGTACTCAAGAAATACTGGAATAAAGGAATTAGTCAGTGAAGAGCCACTGAGCTGTTTAGGGGTCTGAAACACAAGATATTCAGGGAAAGGGAAGAAAATACTAACGGACCTGACTTTGTCAGTATGAAAAAGAGAAAATGAAAGGAAGGTGGTTTCAAACATTCAGGAGCAAAGTGGAAAAAAGATAGAGCCAAATTCTTCTCAGAGGTGCACCATAAAGGTATTACAGGCTATGAACATCTGCTACAACAAGGCAAATTATTAATAGATTTTAGGAAAAAAAATGACAGAGTAATCAGAGCCTGCAACAAATTGTGAAGACGGGTCAAAGATGTTCTGTACTTCACTATGACCTAATTTTGAAATGAAATATTGATTGGAGGTTGTCCATGATCTGAGTTGGAGGTTGATTTCTAGGAGTTACATTAACAGGCTCCATTATAGGCTTTTGCCTTGTCTTAGATGTTCTGTTTCAAAGAAAGTCTTGATTTTTAATACAAATACTTTTTTTGCCATTGCAGGGACTTAAGCCATTGAACTCATTATAAAATTCTCTTTGTACCTTTAATGTGTTGCACAATGAGACATAAAGAACCAAACAAACCCTTCTATCCTTTCCTTGCTAGGTTGATCTGCCTTTGTGGTTGTTCTACTGCCAGTTACAATTCTCCGGCTACCATTATCCACTAAAATATGCAGGAAACATTATGGAAGACATTGTTCTGGAAACACTTTTATTTTACCTTCTTCTTTGTATTTTCATGGCAGGATAAAAGAATGAAGAGAGATACAGTCTCACGGTCTCTTTTCCCAATTCAAACATTATTTTTCCAGGGGTCATATTTCCAGTGGTCCTCTACTTTTATGTTACAATACCTTTATGCTTGACATGATCTAAACCCAGTTGCATTGAATAAACCATGTTCTTTCTCTAACCTCTGAATTTTTGTATGTCAGTGAAAAACTGTGAAAGTGAAAAATACACAAGGATATTTTATTCTCTAAAGTAGATTTTATCTGATGGGGGAAAAAAGCTAAGGGCTCAATTTCTCTAAGTGCATTTTAATAGTTTATTTTTTTGGGTTTTTTTGGGTTTTTTGCACCTTTTCTCTTAATTTACCATTAGGCTAGAAAATGGTTCAGTGCATTGAAATCAGAAAATGACAACCAAAAGTAGAGTCAAATAGCAATAGTTTTTTGCTTGTATATTAATTTGCATTTGGAGAGTACTTCCATATATTCTATTTTCAAAAGACACCCATTTTCTTATCAAAGCTTGAAATATGAATCCTAAGTCCAGAATCTTTAGTGTTATGAAATGGTTATTCCATTGTTTTGTGGGTTTTTGGTTTGGTTGTTTTTGTTTCTTATTTTCTTGGTTTTGGTTTGGGTGAGGGTGGTTTTTTGAATCATATAATGTGTTGGGTTGGAAAGGGCATTAGGGATCATTCAGTTCCAACCACCCAGCAGTAGGTAGGGACACCTTTCCCTAGGCCAGGTTGCTCAAAGCCCCACCCAACCTTGCCAAAATTTCATTCAGGATACAGGGATGGTACAGACACAGATGGTGAAGAACAGACTGCTCTCCTGTGTTTTGAGGAAAAGAGTGCATGCTGTGAACTTAAGTGGGAAATCAAGACCCAAGTGAAAGCACAGTGTAGTGGCCTCTGCTATGCTCTGGCCTGAATACTGTTGGTCACAGGCTGTTGTTATGAATCAGTGTCAGTACATAGATGGCCCAGCTGCAAGTTCCTCTTTAGTCGTGAAATTCTGGGTGCTCTATGATCTGTTTGTGTGCTTTCACAGACCATCAGCATTGCATGAATTGACCACAGTCTGGGAATAAATCTTTTATTTTCTATTTCTCCTGCTAAGATTTTCTATCTTGCTACTTGGTGAAATCGTGAATTTCTGCAACAAGAAAAAAGGAACAGGATGCTAACTACCCTTCCTGTTTATTAAAAAAAAAAAAGTGGGAGAATATAATTTACTTCATAATTCACACAACTTTTCAAAGCCTTTTCAGACTTTAAGCAGGATTTAACAGTAAAATTCCTTCCTCTTGTAAAATTCTCACATTGATCATTACTTTCTGCCTACCCAAATTTCCTATTCACTTTCAAATGTATGACTCACTGTTGAGCTGAGTATGTATTTTATTTTGAGTGCTGGTATTCCATCAAAATGTTATCAACAGAACTGCATCCTTCACTTTCTGCCTTGTATTTTCTGTGCACTGCTGTTGTGCCCTGGTGAGTAATGTGTAGCATGGTGCAGGATGGAGCATAGCTTATGCTGTATTGAACACAGTGCTTGTGTTTCACTCCAGAAATGTAAGGTTTTGATCAGTGAAAACAAGAGGTTCTGGAACCTGAAAGCATTTAAAAGTAGCTAATTGATTTAGAGGGACAGGAACATAACATTTGAATTGGGTATACTTCAAAAAGCATAAGTGTAAAGGTGCAGAAACGTATAAAAGGAGTTTGTATGGATTTGTCACTGAACTTTAATTAAAAAGTGTTCTCAGTAACTCATATGAAAGTGCTTATGACACAAATGGTTGAGTAGATACAAAGTCTACAGAGACTTTGTTACTAGGCTTTTCATCTTTATAGGTATTGGGAATTCAAAAAATATGCCTGTTTGAAAAAAAAGTACTTAGTGCTTTGTACTTTGTTACAATTCTTAGCAACAGAAAACAGAAAAGTACTGCACCTGATATGACTCAGGATATTTGTATGAAAAGAAAATCTACAAAGTGAATATGAAAACAATGTTTTAATTTTAAATAAAGAGCTGATTCTGATCTTAGACTTTTTTTTTAATCTTTTATGATGGACTCATAACTGCGTCAAAACCAATCAACCAACCAAAAAAAACTCCTCAAAATCCAAACAAAGAAAAAAACACAACAAAGAAAAATATCCATTTTAAAGCTTAAGAAGTTTTGATCTGCAGAGATTCCTTTCTGAGCCTTCATATCAGTATCTTAGTAAGCCACAAAGTCAGAGAGAATCGAAAGCCTACATACATATACCTGAGCTGCTGCCATCTCTATCAGTGCATCCTACATCTCCTTCTCTTGCTGTGTCATGGACACTAATGCAGGCATCTGTCATGTGTGGTGCACCAAGTGCCATGTTCCAGCAGTGAAGAGCAGAGCTGCTGGCACTGGGTCGCAGCAGGAGCAATGTAGCATCCAGTGACCTCCCTTTGAGGCTGGGGTTGGACGGTACAGAAGTCCAGCTGCCTGACCTACCGAGCCATTAGTGCCGGAGAGATCATCAGCTGGGAAACTCCAGCTCGTGCTCCTGCTTTCCTCTTGCGGCTCTGTCAATTACTGTGAAACTCATGGGCTGCAGCAGGTCAAGTGTACATGTGAAAGGGAACAAGAGGACATGAAAGCACATGGCACTTCACCTCCACAGAGGTGGGGATGTGACAGATAACTAGGCTGTACTCCTGACATGATTATGATATTTTTTTTTTTTAATAAAACAAGACTTCAGAAATTTGATACCTGAAGATTTCATTATGTCTGCTTTTGGTTTTGGCTTTTCTGTTCCTTTCTAGCTGATAATAGATGAGCAACCAGCTTTTCTATGTATATATTTTTGTCTTGAAGAAGCTTATGAAAAGAACACAAGCAGCCACATTGCTCTTTTTACTTAAAGACTTGATTAAAAAAGGATGGTATCTATGGTTTTGTACATTCTTTTACTCTAGTGACCATGTGTTCTTAACACACTTGAGTGCTTTTGTTCCATATGATCCATATGGAATGATCCATACTGATTTTGTAGGGTAGTGGGTGATGTGAGTTCTATTCATGTACAATAGACATTTTTTAAATCTGTTTTAAAGGAGATATGCAAACTTTATTTTTGTCTGGAAAGCCTTGTTTAATTTTTTTCCCTTGTTTTGTTTATATTTTTAGAAGTACAAAGTAAGTCTTTCAAGCAGAAAATATGAATCTGTCCTTTTGTGCCTGATGAAGAAGCAAAAGATAATTAAGATGAGCACTTAAAGTATGCATACTTTTAGGATTATATTTATTTATTTATTGAGAAACATGTTCCAAATAATTTTAGAACTCTTTTGTCTCAATTTTCCACCTTATTTTTTTTTCCTGAAATGGGTAATATAGAGAACTGTTTAACACACTCTTCCTCCCTTCCACCCTACCTTGTATGTCACTGAGATTTTATACACAAATAGTAAAAAGACAAATAGTCAGGCACTGGTGTTGATGAATAACGGTGACTTAAGACCTGGTTCCACCTCTTCACACATTTTAACACAGCATTTATTCACATAAGCAATGACTTTGGTATCAGGAAGAAGATGGACTCTGCCAGAGACTTCACTGCTTTCAAAACATGAAATTCACTCTTTCTGAAAAGCAAAACATCACTAGTCAACCTAATTAGCAGTGCAAAACCATCTTCATTTAAATTATTCATTAGGAAAAATCTGAAAAGGTAGAGGAAGAGAAATGGTTGTCTGATATTTATGACAGTGACATTAATGTTAGAATTCCTCTCATTTGGGAGTGTTTCTATTTACAATCCTTGGGAGCCACACGTAGCATCCCCTGATCATCTCCTATAGCTAGCAAAAAAATATAAATATCCAAACTGCTATAATAGTCATGGGAAGAAAAGAGTAAAATTAACCAGAGTAGAACATATACAAGATAATTAATTCTTTAAAAAATTATTTACTCTCACTTTTAAGGTATTGGCAAATACTTGCCTTCTATTATCCTCACACCTCATGAACATCTAGGAGTAAAATAACATGGAGGTGATGCGCTGTGTTGGCATATATAAGAAAGTGCACAATTTCATTTAACCCCTTGTGCCACAGTGTGTCAAACTCAGTCCCTATCTGATATTCACTATATAGCAAGGGGATTGAAAACAGAGAACATGCTCATGTGGAGATTCTCCTTCTTTTCTAAGCAGCTAGTGAGTTTTAAATATCTGGTACCAAGCTGAGAGTCTACAATTTATCCTGAGTACTTCAGCATTCAAATGGACAGCTTGTTCAAAATCAAAACCTCGGTAAGTGGCTCCACAAAATATTATTCTTTTTCTTCATTTTCCCCACCCTAAATTATAAAATTATAACAGCATTTTTTTTTAAAAGTTTGGATGCTTAAATTGTTTAAAAGTGGTAGATAGATATTAGTAGCAAATTGATTTATTCATATAGAGACATAATTATTATTTTCCCACTAGCACCAAAAAAAA
>VXBI01006448.1:20178-33370 GCA_013397375.1 Toxostoma redivivum | reverse complement strand
AAAAAAAGGAAAAGGAAAAGAAAAAAAGAAAAGATAAATCCCTTTGGTGTTTGTGTATTTGCTTATTTGTTTTTTCTTGGCTGTTTATGTTCACACCTGCCCACCAGAATTCCTTTTTATTTTTTCCTAAGTCATCTGCCTCACTATTTGAGAAGTGATAATGCTATACTATATGTAAATGTAAATTGATCCTAATTAGCATGTGCAGCACAGTATTTTTATCTTGTATTTCTATGTGCAGTTAGGCAGAGCTAGTGTTCAACAAGCTTATAAACAGATCAGCTATTATTTATTTTAAACTGTTTATATACTGAAACCTGTCCATACATTTGTATTGTGCCCTAACAAGAAAAACCAAAGCAAAGTTAATGTTTCTGACAGTTTTTTTATTCTGTATTTTCTGAGTATAAGAATTGATTTTCATATGGAGGGGCCAGAAGTTCAATGTAGACGAATAAAAGGCTGGGTAGGGAAACAGTTTTGAGACACTGAAACATTCAGAAAGCAGCAGGTTAAAGAGGGGCGGTCTCTTTTAGGCAACAGCTTCCTCATCTCATTCCTTATGGCCCAGGGGGTTGGAGGAAGTTGATTCCAACAGTGCTGAATTTTATCCAACAGAGACATAAACTTTCACGGCATATGAAACCAGCCTTGCTACAGTTGAATGCAGTGTGCTGGGAAGGCTTCTGCGTTTGCCTAACCATGTGTAATATGCCATTCATAAAGCAGCATTCCCACATTTATCTTAAGGATACTTATTGACAAGTGCCCAGCCAACTACAATTTGGAGTCTGATAGCTAGATATTCTTGACAGACATTCAATATATGTAGCAGAACATGTTCAACAGATTTGGTATTTACCCAATGAATGGACATAGAATAATAGAATCATTTACTTTGGAAAGTACCTTTAAGATTATTGAGGACAACTGTTACCCCACCACTGCCACGTCTCCCAGTAAGCTGTGTCCCTAAGCACCACATCTACACTCCTTTTCAACAGTGGCAGGGACAGTAATTCCAACACTTCCCTGGGCACTTTGTTCCTATGCTTGACCACATTTCCAATGAATAATTTTTTTCTAATATCCAACTAAACCTCCCCTGGCACAACTTGAGGTCAATTCCTCTTGTTCTATTGTTTGTTACCTGGCAGAAAACATCAACCCCCACCTGGCTACAGCTTTCTTTTAGACAGTCAGAGAGTGCAATNGAAAGTACCTTTAAGATTATTGAGGACAACTGTTAACCCAACACTGCCACGTCTCCCAGTAAGCTGTGTCCCTAAGCACCACATCTACACTCCTTTTCAACAGTGGCAGGGACAGTAATTCCAACACTTCCCTGGGCACTTTGTTCCTATGCTTGACCACATTTCCAATGAATAATTTTTTCCTAATATCCAACTAAACCTCCCCTGGCACAACTTGAGGTCAATTCCTCTTGTTCTATTGTTTGTTACCTGGCAGAAAACATCAACCCCCACCTGGCTACAGCTTTCTTTTAAACAGTCAGAGAGTGCAATAATGTCTCCCCTCAGCCTCCTTTTCTTCAGGCTAAACAACCTCAGTTCCCACAGTTGCTCTTCATAAGACTTGTGCTTTGAGAAACATTATACAACATTCTTAATTTCCAGAAATGGATGTGCAGGTTGTCACACTCCCATGCATTAATATAATAATGATAATCTTAACAACATTCATCCCTGTTTAGGATTTCTAGCAGGGTATGACAGATTTTTAGCAATATAAATACTATATGGAGGTTAGCTATTCAGTGCTACTTCCACTGGCATTAGTGAGAACATTTATTGATAGTGGTGTCTGTCCTTATTGTTTTAATTTTTGTAGCACAATTATTTACCTTTATAAATTCTTTTCAGCTTTGGTAATTGCACATACATGCATTGACATAAGGAAATGCATGAATGAAGAAGATGATGAATAAAGGAGAATAAGACATTTTCTGACTCTCTGAAGTGATCAGGCTCCCAGATGAGAAATGAGTGAATATTTGCTCTGGCACAAACTATCTTGAGTGCTGCAGCTCTGGTTGTCTGACCCACATGTACAGCCACCATCCTGTGATGAAGTCTATCACACAAGACCACTTGCCATAGGATTGTAGGTGTAATGTCCAGTGCACATGGCCTGAGCCATATAGAAAATAGTGCTCATGACATTATTCATGGGTTTTAAGTTATTTTGCTTTCAGCCTTCTATGTGCACAAGTCATGATTAGATATCTTTGCAAAAAGAGGGGTTTTCTAACACAAAAATGCACTGCAACAAATCTGAGGCAAAGTGAGTAAAAAGTTTTCCAAATATCAGTAGCAACTTCTGTTGGTGACTTTTCAGAATGCCTCAACTGGATGTTGCTGCTGCTTGTTGGGCAATTTATTGGGTTACATTCTGATGATCTGGTGTATCATGAAGAAGTCTTTGAGTCACTACAAGTTTCATGTGTTATTCTTACTGTGATAAATACTGAATGATATTAATATTATATATATATATATATATATGAAAGTTACAATCACTGAAAGGAATTTAATGGGAACTGCAAGCGTCATACTGTTTATTCAAATACCAGATTTGAATGACCCTCATTTTCAGAAATAAAGTTCTCCTGCACTGTATATGTTTTTGAGTTTCTATTCAGTGTCAGGGCTATTCTACTAGTTATTTCCAATAGTTTGCTAATTTCAGGACCATTTAAGGAGCTTGAACTCCAAGTAAGAAGAAAAAAAGTGAGGGATATGTAAACCTGAAAATACCAGAGAAAATAAATAGGTGGATTGGCTTAAATAGTTTTATTTCAGGTAGGTAGATGACTGATAGATGTAGTGTAGTCAGAATTTTAGCCTAGGTTACAGACTTCTGAGTTGCAAGCTCTGTATTTGAAAATTGTTTTGCAGATACTTGTGGCCCGACTATGTAGAGGGAGACATGTTGAAACTTTATAATATCATATATGTGTCAATTTTCTCTTCCCAAGCTCTGATAACATAATGTTAAATTTTATAAATTATCTGTGGAGGCATTGTAGAAGGCTTCAATAAATAACAGTAGAACGAAGAAACCTTTTTATGTGAACAGGATATTAGAAGTAATGAGAAATGCAAGCTGTTCATAAGGAAATATAATATCCATGTTTAAAATAAGTCTCTGGAAGAGGTCACAGCTCTGTGATTTCAATGCTTTGCAGGCAGGTCATAAATTCAAAGAAACAAACCAACAGGTCATCTTGCATGAAAAAAAAATTATCAATTTAATTCCATCTACCTGCCTAACACACAAATAGTTTCTATTGGAAAAAAAAAAAGTTGAACATGAACATTAAACACTTCACTGTTAACAGACATCAAACAACAAAGACAATTTTCTATGCTATATAATTGAAGATAAATATTGTATGGAATGAGGAAGCTGTAAATATACAAATTATATGAAGAAACGAGTGAACTTGTACTTTCACTTCATCTAAAACTGAAAATAAAGCATACACAAGAGAGGGGAAGAAAAATATCTTCTTTATTGAGCCTATGTGAAATAACTATTCCTTCAGACATTTTTACAACCATCCATTGTGTCCCTTAATCCCATTCTTCCTTCGCCTAACCTAGCCCAGCTATATTTATTCACAGCTAGAACATAAAGAAAGTTTATATCTTTACTTAATATCTCCTCAGAATATTATACAATCCTCTACGTGGTTGTATGGTGCTTTACCAACTTTAAGTACTGTTTGTTGGCACAAAAGAGTGCTTTAAGATGTGAGTTGAGATAGGTAACTCCATGTGGCAACATTAGGGCAGTGTGGGCATCTATCCCACATGGAGAAACAGGACGCTTAGACCGATCAAATCCATTTGTGAAGCTCCCAGGCCTTTCAGACTTAGCCTTCAAGGATTCACATAATTTCAAACATGGCAATGTGTCTGTCAGCAATCTGTCCAATTTCAGATGGCTTGGTTTGGATGCAATTTGTTTTCACCCTTTACCTGTCCTAAAGAGTCAAATGACTTAGACAATCCAAACTAGCCTGGAAGAGAGAAGTGAGTGGGAGACATCATCCGAGACCTCTGACAGAAAGTAACAGGGATGACAGCACAACCTAGACCTCCAGCCTGACTTATCAATGCTCTTTCACTTACAAAAATGAATTTAAAAAATAAAAACATATTTAAACCAATACACAGACAAGCTCTAATCCCCAATAAAAGTTTTCAGCATGAATAAAGTGGCTCTTACCCAACAGGGAGAAAAGTTCAGCCCTTCAACTCATCTCAACACTTATGGTGGAGTCTTTCCTAGCTTTTCCCCATTCTCAACTTACTTGTTTTTCTTTGTGTTTAGGTGTAGCTGGAGTGATTCTTGTCATGGACACCTTTGTTACTGATCGGTGTTAAATTCTCTCACCTCATTTTACAGATATAGTCAAAGAAAATATAGAGTGCATCCCCAGTGTGGGGTTACCTTTGGGATGGAAGTGTGCATTAATATTACAATTAGGCTATAATGAACCACGTCAATCTGAGGAGAGCAATTTTGCTGCAGTTTCTGGCTCAGCAGCAGGACATCTTCCCCTATCTCTCTTGGTTGGCAGCTGCTACGCAGTTTATCAGCTGCAAAGTGCCATCGAGTTCCCTTCCCTGCAGCGATTCCAACAGAGCCTGACTGTGGTGTCTGCACTCTGCTCCACCCTCCATTCCATCCCCCTCAGCAGGCAGAGAGGTTGCAGATTGTGGATGTAGGGAATCATCATGGAATAGGTTTTGAGTATGTCAGCCATATTCTATCCAGGGAATAGCAGCTGCATCTTACCCTATAATTTCCATACATACATGTTATAACTTCTGTTAGGATATGAATATAACTTCTCAGTTTCTTCTAATTTTACCCCCAGCCATCTTTCCATAAGGAGCCATAGACACACTTTATTTCACACTTTATTTTTTGTACCAACAGCTACAATCCTAGCTTATATTTGTATTGAACAAGTTTTCTGCTGAGCTCAGTAAACAATAGATTTTTAATACTAGTCAGAGAGTTAGGACTTTGTACATACATATNGAAGAAACCTTTTTATGTGAACAGGATATTAGAAGTAATGAGAAATGCAAGCTGTTCATAAGGAAATATAATATCCATGTTTAAAATAAGTCTCTGGAAGAGGTCACAGCTCTGTGATTTCAATGCTTTGCAGGCAGGTCATAAATTCAAAGAAACAAACCAACAGGTCATCTTGCATGAAAAAAAAATTATCAATTTAATTCCATCTACCTGCCTAACACACAAATAGTTTCTATTGGAAAAAAAAAAAGTTGAACATGAACATTAAACACTTCACTGTTAACAGACATCAAACAACAAAGACAATTTTCTATGCTATATAATTGAAGATAAATATTGTATGGAATGAGGAAGCTGTAAATATACAAATTATATGAAGAAACGAGTGAACTTGTACTTTCACTTCATCTAAAACTGAAAATAAAGCATACACAAGAGAGGGGAAGAAAAATATCTTCTTTATTGAGCCTATGTGAAATAACTATTCCTTCAGACATTTTTACAACCATCCATTGTGTCCCTTAATCCCATTCTTCCTTCGCCTAACCTAGCCCAGCTATATTTATTCACAGCTAGAACATAAAGAAAGTTTATATCTTTACTTAATATCTCCTCAGAATATTATACAATCCTCTACGTGGTTGTATGGTGCTTTACCAACTTTAAGTACTGTTTGTTGGCACAAAAGAGTGCTTTAAGATGTGAGTTGAGATAGGTAACTCCATGTGGCAACATTAGGGCAGTGTGGGCATCTATCCCACATGGAGAAACAGGACGCTCAGACCGATCAGATCCATTTGTGAAGCTCCCAGGCCTTTCAGACTTAGCCTTCAAGGATTCACATAATTTTAAACATGGCAATGTGTCTGTCAGCAATCTGTCCAATTTCAGATGGCTTGGTTTGGATGCAATTTGTTTTCACCCTTTACCTGTCCTAAAGAGTCAAATGACTTAGACAATCCAAACTAGCCTGGAAGAGAGAAGTGAGTGGGAGACATCATCCGAGACCTCTGACAGAAAGTAACAGGGATGACAGCACAACCTAGACCTCCAGCCTGACTTATCAATGCTCTTTCACTTACAAAAATGAATTTAAAAAATAAAAACATATTTAAACCAATACACAGACAAGCTCTAATCCCCAATAAAAGTTTTCAGCATGAATAAAGTGGCTCTTACCCAACAGGGAGAAAAGTTCAGCCCTTCAACTCATCTCAACACTTATGGTGGAGTCTTTCCTAGCTTTTCCCCATTCTCAACTTACTTTTATTGTATTTCTTTGTGTTTAGGTGTAGCTGGAGTGATTCTTGTCATGGATACCTTTGTTACTGATCGGTGTTAAATTCTCTCACCTCATTTTACAGATATAGTCAAAGAAAATATAGAGTGCATCCCCAGTGTGGGGTTACCTTTGGGATGGAAGTGTGCATTAATATTACAATTAGGCTATAATGAACCACGTCAATCTGAGGAGAGCAATTTTGCTGCAGTTTCTGGCTCAGCAGCAGGACATCTTCCCCTATCTCTCTTGGTTGGCAGCTGCTACGCAGTTTATCAGCTGCAAAGTGCCATCGAGTTCCCTTCCCTGCAGCGATTCCAACAGAGCCTGACTGTGGTGTCTGCACTCTGCTCCACCCTCCATTCCATCCCCCTCAGCAGGCAGAGAGGTTGCAGATTGTGGATGTAGGGAATCATCATGGAATAGGTTTTGAGTATGTCAGCCATATTCTATCCAGGGAATAGCAGCTGCATCTTACCCTATAATTTCCATACATACATGTTATAACTTCTGTTAGGATATGAATATAACTTCTCAGTTTCTTCTAATTTTACCCCCAGCCATCTTTCCATAAGGAGCCATAGACACACTTTATTTCACACTTTATTTTTTGTACCAACAGCTACAATCCTAGCTTATATTTGTATTGAACAAGTTTTCTGCTGAGCTCAGTAAACAATAGATTTTTAATACTAGTCAGAGAGTTAGGACTTTGTACATACATATATTTTTATAAGTATATTAATTTTTTTCTACCTCAATGATAAAAATGTATGCCTACATTGAAATCCTTAATATCAGTTTCATTCATCATCAAAAAGTGCAATAACATGATTAAAAAAGTTCTTAAGTCTTTATTTTAAGAAAACTTTCTTGTGAAAAATGTGTAAAATGTAAATAATAATGCAATCTACTGAAGTGTTTTGGAAGGAAATGAAAAAATATATTTAGACTGGGTCTGTCGTGATTTTATGAGGAAATATCTTCAAAGTAAACTTGATGAACAAGAAAATTTGAAGACTACACTTCTTTGTAAAAGAAAATGCTATAAACATCACTACTGTGGCAAAAAAATTCAGTTTACTTTAAAAGGTCACAAAACATGAAATCATTTAGTTCATCACAGCATATAATATATAACATGATTTATTTAGATTCATCTATGCAGTTACATATTTCACTTTTACTAAACCAGTTACTGCATTTCAAGGTTTTATGATGAATCCTATGTCAACATAGTATTAATATTTTTTCACTCTATTGCATGACAGCTATAAAACAGATGCATGAAAATGTTTTGCTGTTGCTTCATAGCAAGGAAGAGTCTGTAAAAACTGCTAGGATTACAGAGTTTACAAATAAGTTATGATGTACACTTATCTGAAACTGAGAATTTAATGTCCTTTTATTTTTTAATTAGGTAACTGTTTTCTGAGCTATCACTGCTTACATCAGACAAATGGATTTAAAACATTACCTAGCAATACTCACAAAGAAAGTATTTTCATTATATCAAAGCTGTCATTTGGCTGGGAGCTAGACTTCCTTTTTAGCTTACCAATGAAGGGCAGAAGGAAAATTGAAAGTATAAAATTCCATGTACAGCCCTGCCCAGATGGCTAAATTTTGCTCTGTGTTTTACTGGGGAAATGTGTGGTTACTTCCTTGGGACACTTTGAATTCTCAGCCTCTTAACAGAGGCAGTTCATGGGCGAAAGCATCAAGTCCAGTTGCACCAGAGAGACCAATGTAATACCTGATGCTTTTCCATAAAAAAAATTTCTGTGTTGACCTTATCAGAGTATAGAAAATCCCAACAATCAGAAAAATCAGGTTTGGTGTAAAGTCCACATCAATTTTTTTTAACAGGTATTCTTATTCATTAAATAGAAAATTAACATTTTCATGCTTGATGTTTTGAATACATTTTCTTACTAACAAGAGTTGTGTAGGCCACAAATCTACTACTCTGTCTATAATGTTATGGAAAACATCCCAGTTCCTATGGGACAGTAAGAAGCAGAGTTCTTGCCCACTTACTGACTGTATCACTTGACAGAATTTTTTTTTTAAAATTGCTATCTTTTCATAAAAAATGACACCTAAATAGAAAAACAAACCAAAACTAAACAGAAACCAATTTTTTAATAGAAAAAGAAACAGGATTTAACAGTTTTATACAGTCACAATAATCTGGTTTGATATAGAAGATTGTAACAAAGTCTTCAAAAGCATTACAAGGTTATATGTGTTAGAGAGGACTGATAATGGACATGAAGAAAAACAAAACTAACAAAAATTTCACAGTGGCAGATTAAAAACAAAGACTAAATCTGAAAATAACTCTATTAATTATTTCAATTAACTACTTTTGAGAGAAGGAATTTTAAGAAAATTTCAAATGTTCCCTAATGACTACATTTGTTTTAGCTCCATTAAAATTATTTAGCAATGAATAGGGTTTTAATTACAAGCATATAGACCACAGTTTTGATTAAAAATTGATTGCCCTGGATCTCCACTACATAGGGCATCACTTATTACCGATTCCATCTGAGATCATCTTACACATTCTAGGTAAACCAAACTGCCCATCATACTTTCAATATATTTATACACTATCTATTATCACAGATTTTTATTTTCTAGAACTTTCCTCAGTTCATTGGCAAAAGTAACCATGCACTTAACAGTGTGTGCTCCTGTGTTACAAATACACTAAAAAATGCTTACATGCATAAACATGAGGAAGAATTCTTCTTAAAACATATGATCAGAAAATTCATTATCTTCTATGTGAAGTGAAAGTTTACTATAGCTTCCAAACTTTAAAAGAGAAGCCTTTAATATCATACAGCCTTTAATTCTGTAAAACAGAAAAATATGACTATTCATTCATGTAAAGAAAAAGATGAACATTTCAGAAATGACAATAAATTGTTGCTCATGACTAGCTAAAGTTTGACACAATCATGGTATGAACTAACAAAGCAGAATGAACTTTGGAGTTCCAAATACATTATTAATACTAACATACACTGTAACAGTTAGGTTTACCTAGGTATTTTGTACACATACAGAGGATCACAGGAGCTCTGGGTCAATTAGTATGGAAATGAGTAAAGTTAGCCTGACCCAATGTCTTGTATAATTTACTTTTTCCAAGCCTGCAACTTGGTTATCTGCAAACTCTGTTGCTCTGTGACATGAAGTCTTAACATATATTCTGAACTGTCTACTACAAGATACTGCACTATAGACAGCAAAATCTAGCAAACAGTCATCTACAGAGAAAGCCAGTACATTGCTTTGTGGCTAAGTATTTTTTCACTGAAGTCACTATATAATGAACACTCTGGAGAAAGTGGCACTCTTGTTGATAGTTTATGGAGATCAAAATTAATTTTAGTCTATGTAGCTTGGGATAGTGCACTAATCAATGAAGTATCCAAACAAATTCTAGTGAAGCATTCTGTGGCATGACTAATATCTGTGTGATAAATAGAATTTTTTTCTTCAAGATCAAATAACTAAATACAGTAGGGATACACAAGTTTGGAAAAGTGGATATATTAAATGTGAACTTCAAAGGGGGAAAATTCCTTTGCTTGAGCCCTTTTCTGATTCTGTATGTTTTTTAAAGAAGACCAAATGTCTTATTTATTTATGGATTCTTTATATAAGATGGTGTTGATTCTGTATTATTTAGTCTTAGCTATGTAAGAACTCCAAGTTCCAGGCTTCTTTACTCTTTTTTTGGTTTCTTAACAGAAAAGAAACAATACTGAAATATGAAATCCAGTGTGAACCTCAGGAAAAAGAAAAGTCCCTAATAGTTGCCAGTACTTTTAGATTAGACAACATTTACAATGATAGATTTTTTTTTTAATTTATAAAATAATTTGCTAAATAGGTCATTTTTCTTACCATTTACTAAATAAAGACTTCTGTAAGACTATATTCTTAGTGTTTCTCATCTGAAATCACTAGTACAAGAGGTGAGTCTAGTGCTTGACCCTTAAAAGGATGCAGAACATCCATCCACTTTGCCATTTTTATCATTTATATACAACTTCAAAGTTTTTAATATTGACTAAACCAAAGGGACAAACTACCTCTGGTACACTTACAGTCAGTCCTCACAGCTGATTTATATATGCAAGCCTCAAAATACTGAATGGGTTCTTCTATGAAAAAAGTGGTTTTTTATTATTTCAAGGGAAAAAAAAAAAAAAACAAACACCCAAACTAGCACTCTCTATTTTCACTTTCTGAAAGCTTTTAGGTTGTGTCCACTAGTCTGTGATTCATGGACTATCATTTTGATACTGCATTATGAATATTAAAAAGTTAAACAGCAGACTAAGAGAGAAAAATTGGGTTGTTCAGAGTATGCTACTTTCAGATCTCTTGAGCAAAATTCAGGGACCAAAGTCTGCTGGCACAATATCTCTGATTTGGCCAGCAGAGAAATTCTTTACTGTGAGGATTGTGAGACACTGGCAGGGGTTGCCCAGAGAAGCTGTGGCACCAAATCCCTGGAAGTGTTCAAGGCTAGGTTGGATGGGGCTCTGAGCAGCCTGGTGTAGTGAAAGGTGTCCCTGCCCGTGGCAGGGGGATTGGAAAAAAATTATCTGAAAGGTCCCCTCCAAGCCAAGCCATGCTATGCTCTTATGATTCTGTAATTCAAGTAACTGATCTGTGTATTGTATGAAGCCATAAAACAGAGTGGCTGGGTTGTCCTATCAGTTAACAATCTGATACTTGATGATTGTGCAGAAGGACAAAAATAACCTTTAATATAATCTCCTCATTTTCTCTTTCAGATACTTACTGAGCATATTTTGAAACCTCTTCTTAATAGACTTGATTTAATTAGCCTCCTATTGGCTTAATTTTTCTTTTCCCATTTTAATACTGTATTATAAGCACATTTGTAAATCACATTGTTCTTAGGCCAAAACATTTCATTCAATGAATGATTGCTTATATACTGTAACAATTACCCAAGCAAATTAATGTCTTTGAATAAGGATGGCACTTAGTGATGCTTTAGTTCTCTAAATTCCTGCATTTATACTCCAGTTAAACAGGATCTGTCACTGCATAGTACTAATAACAAATTAACTCCCACACCATGGAGAAATAACAACCTATCAATGTTATTCTCCCCCTATAAATTACTCCTAAACAAATGATCTTCTTGGGCAGATTGTTATATTTTGTTAAGATCTTGAGGGAGAAAAAAAGTGCAAAGAAAAGTGAAATTATAATATTCATCCTAACAGTGAGGCATTGTCACTTTCTGAGGCAAAGATACAAAAGTTCAGAGCTGCATTTTTCTTCAGACTCTTCTGAACCTGCATGTTATTCATACTTGCACGATTACATCAGAAGTGGATTATGTGAAGTAATTCTGTTGGGCCAAAACAGGATTAGCAGGGTGAGCATATAACCTTCTGTAAGTCTGATTTACTTATGGAACTTTATATTTTCCACAAGGGTGGTCATGGGTAATTTGTCATCATAGCAAATCCTGTAAGAACCACACTTGATAAGGTTCCCTTTCTCCAGGGCAAATGGGGAGGCAAGCTTTTGAGAAATATTGCACACATCAGTAAAAGGCGGCTAAAGAAGGAATAAATTTCTGTTGTTGTTTAAAACCAGCTGAAAATTAAGCTTCAAGCAGCCACTTGCCTCTCCCTCTCCAGTGAAAAAGAGAGAGAAGGCAAAGATTATGGCTTGAGGTAACAATTCACTGGAAAAATTCACTGGAAAAAAGAACAATAAGGAAAACAAACAGTAGCAGCAACAATAGTAATGACAACAGTGTGTGAAAGAGGGTGATTGCATTAAAAAAAAATCTTACAGAGGTCCAATTGACCCAGTGTTGTCATGGCCAGTAACATGCAGCTTCCCAAGACAAAGGAGAAAATGGCAGGCACTGCCACAGTTGGCATTTTTTTTTTGTCTGAGTCTGAGCCAATGAAAAACAATGGCAGACAAACCCTCCCAAAGTTGAATACATGTAACTCCACCCCACCATTCTTCTTACTGCTTTTCTCCCTGGTAAAAAGGAGGAAAACCAGCCATGTTTCTGTTGCACGTTCCTTTATAATTTCACCCGAAGCCATGCCCCCCAGGGATGATGTGCCTGGTATAGAATAACAACCTAAATGCACCCAGATGGCTGCAGGCTGCACCTCCATCAAGAAAACTGAAAAAACTAACTCTGTCTGAGCAGAAACTAGGATATGTCTCTGCATTTTTTTTCACTCTTAAAAGGAGAAATGCTCAGATAAATGATGTAGGATTTTTAACTGTACAGCTGGACCATTACAGTCCAACCAGTCTGAAATCTGTATTTTTTCAAATTCCAAAGGTGTGAAGACTAGGAGATTTGGTTGAAGGTCCATTAATTAAGATGCATAGTAAACCTTGCAACCTCATAACATTTCAATGAAACAGAGTACAATTTTTATATAATATTCTTCTTTTTTAATACATTGTGTAATTATTTGGCTGGCTTAAGATTTCTATGGTTCTTGTTGATTGGTTTTATTATTAAATTTTTACAGAGATGGCTTTCTTTAGAGGAGTTGCATGCTAACACTCAGGTTATTTAACTCTTTATGGACCAGATCTGAATATTTGATGATAATAGACATCATTCTGAAAAGAATTAGAGTAAAAGGAGGAAATGAAATCATCTTTGGGAAAATCAGTCTTCACGCATGTTTGTTCACACTTTACAAGTTGTTCTTGATAGCTGTTAGTAAGCTGACAACTACAATTAAAAGCAGGAATGAGAAATAGAGCATTAGGGATGACCCCAAA
>VXBI01006448.1:0-10947 GCA_013397375.1 Toxostoma redivivum | reverse complement strand
TTTTTTTTTTTTTTTTGCAAGTATATAGATGAGAAAATTATTCTTCTTCTGGATCTCTTTTTAATGACTCTTCAGATTCCCTAATTAATGTGTAACTCTAAGAGATTTAAGGAAAAAGAAAACAGGTAGGGAAAACACAATGCTAAAAGAGTAATCTTCACAGAGTTCTCCCCCTTCCTTTTGTTTCCTACAGAAGTACCTTAAACAGAATGCCACAATCTCATTTTTTATGCATCTGTCTACTTTTATCACTGCTTCATTTTACATCTCAGCAGGCCTGACTACCCTGAAAAATACACCTGCATAAAACCTGCAAGGAACAGAGAAAATACATAAGTAGGGGTGAAAAATGAAAAGACAGCTCTCTGCACTCTTATCACACCTTTTAGCATCTATCTGTTTGAGGTCTCTTGTGATTCATTCACCCTTTCACTATGTAAAAGGCCAAAGCAAAGCTGCAGTGATAGTAGCATCCAAGATGAATATCAAGAAGGCTGGGACTAAGAGGAGAGCAACATTAAGAACACTCATGGGAATGAAGGTCACAGAGAAAGAAAGAGAGTTTAAATAGAGCAGTATGGAGCAATCAGTCAGACAAGTTCCTCCATCAGAGTGGTCTTTGAAAAGCAAATTATAGGGAAGGAGCATATAAAGAAGAACACAAAAAAAGCATTTTACAAAGATGTTGCTCATTATTGTCGTTTTTTTAAACCTGGGTAAGTCAAAATATTGTTTTGTAATCAAGTCAAACATGTTTTCCTTCAGAATGAGATAAAAAAAATGTAGAGGAAGCTGGTTTATGTTTTCCTAAAGGGCAATGCATATATTCTTGAGCCCATTACTGGGTTCACATAACCTAGAGAATTTCCAATGTGCCTTCAACCAGAAGCTACATGGCAGGAACAGAGTACATTCCTTCTGAGAGCAAATTACTATGTCCTGACCCTCCACAAAATTATCTTTCTGTCTACGCCATGTGTTTTCCATTTCCTTATTGTACCAAAAATATTATTGCTGTCACTATCCTCCATCATTAATCCTCCTTCATTAATCGTGCAATTAATGAAGAGACATAAGACTGAGGCATCTGATCCCATGTCGTGCTTCTGCAGACAGACTGTATTGGTAAGGAAAACTGGGGGTGAGTGGTGGTAGAAAAGAAGGGTTCCCAAATAAGTGGTCTTAGAAGTAGGAAGAGGACCAGGAAAGAAAAAGGTAAAAATCCTGGCTAGAGGAAAGATCCTAGAAGTGGCAGCATCCTGGAGATGTAGGACATGCATGGAGACAAACCCTAGGGGATAACCATGATGACAAATACTCCTGGGAATGAACTATGAGTGTGGACTGACATGATTTCTGAGTGAATTTCCCAGATCAGCAGTGACAACCTTGTAGAGAAGGGAAGTTAAGATTTAGTGAATGTAGCACCAAGGACAGTGAGCCAGGGAGTATATGAGATAGACAAACAGGATAAAAGCTCTCTTTTCATTGATTCTTAAATAAACTCCAATATCTAGAACCCCTATGGATTGTCTCTTATTTTGTCCTCCCTCTGACTACTAACACCAGAGTTGATTGGTTTACAGTTTGAATAGCTATCTGTAGATTCCTCAGCAACTGCTGCTATGACTGCAATTAAATTTCTCTCTTTCCAAAAATACCAAACTATCTGAAATCCCCATTTTTTAAATACAGCAAACTAAAAATGTTTATATTTTGTAATTTAAAATTATTATAATTTTTAATATTATCTGATTTTTTGTACAGTTTTTTTATAGATATATGCAATTTTTCATAATTTTTTTACTATTATCTCCTTTTTTAAACCTTACGTCCTTTCCACCAGTCTGAAACCCTGCAGACAACTTTTAGAAGCTGCCTTTTTATATGTTTCCCAGCAGGCAGGCAACTCCTGAAATCTGCAAGTGAGACATCTCCTTCTCAGCTAACGGCGGCACGCTGACTACCTATAGCTTTGTGACCTTGTTTCCACAGAAACCAACAGAACTTGTTAACTTTAAGCAATCTTATTTGAATAATGGAATGTTTTTAACTTAAACAATATAACTTTTAGGGTAGAAATGCTGATCTTTTTTCTTTAGTTTTGCATTATGTGCCTCCAAGCTATTTTGTGTCTCTTTGTCATCCTATTTTCTTCTCATTTTTTTTCTATTATTGTTTGTTTTTAATGGTAGAACTTGCACAAAGATTAGTGAATTAATTAGATGATGTGATATGTGGTCTGCCCCTAGCAACAAAGAAGTCTGAAGTTTTAAAAGAGCAAGTAAATTTTAAACTCATATTTACCTATTATTGTTTTGGCACGGACAGAAAGATGAATAAAGACCTGTGGAAATATAAAAGAAAACAATGGAATGGACACCCAAGCCTCAGTAACATTATTTGTTCTTGAGGATAAACATGTTACACAATACCTTCTATAAACTGAAACATCTCTATATGAAAGTACATTGTCCCCCAAGCATCTCTGAACAGATGTTTGGGATCTCACTTCTAGAAAGGCCAGATACTTTCTTTCAATTTTTAGCTTAAATTAATGGGCCTATTTTTATTTTGAATATTGCATCTTCTAGATTTTATAAGTTAACATTTCTTGGTTTGTTTTTGTTTTGTTTGTTTGTTTTGGGTTTTTTGTTTGTTGTTATTATTATTATTATTATTATTATTATTATTATTATTTTCTTATTTCCCCAGAAGAAGTCACACAGTTTAATTACAGACGTATTTGAAATATGATCACATTTCACATGCAACCACATACACTTATCCCTAGCAAAAGACATGTCCTATGCTTTCTGTGACCCTGTCTCAATTCTCAACAGGTTCTTCTTGCACCTTCATTTCCCATTCCAACCTTTCTCCTTTCTCTCCCACATCTAAATACTTTATAAAGAGTTGCCTAAGGTGTCAAAGCAATTTACACAAATCAAGTATTTCTTTTACTGTCATCACAGAAGAGCTGTCCAGTCAAAGAGTAGATAGGGCTCCAGTAATATTGCAAGAAGACAGAAATTGGAAATACTTGTGTTTTACTTATTTCTCTTGGCACACAGTTGCCTTCTTAGGTGGGCAATGACAATACTCTCTCCACATTTAACATTCAGTTTAACAAAACAAATAAATTACGTGGATTCTGTCTCATAATGGAGTCACCCCATTTGTCTTCTCCTAATAACCTTATTGGCTCTAGTTAGATTCACCTTCTGCATAGTGAATGGGATCAGAACTATACCTATGCTGAAAATGATATTTTGGTGATGGTGCTTTATGCAACAAACAAATTAAATAATCTTGACTGTTATTGGCTGTCACAAGTGAGATCTTTTGTCTTGTGTGCACCATTTTCAAGCATACAATGTATGGTTAACGCCAACATGTGATTTTGTTATTTTCTAACTTCCAGTTATCACCTTTTATAGAATAAATTATTATTATTTGATCCCAAGTAGATAATCTTACATCCTGCACTGTAGCACACTATAGAGTTTTTTTACAATTTCGATAATTCAGTTCTTCTAATATACTCATAATTTCCCTCTGGATCAATGATGTGCCTTCAACAACTACAAGTTTTGCATCACTATTTTTTAATTTTTTTTTTAATGTGCTTAATTACAATATTACCATTAATAGGATTGGCCAAAAGAAAATAACAGATACTATTCTCAGACAAGGTAGCCCTACTTCAATTCACTAGAAAATATTGAATGCGAATCAAATAAAAGTATTTGAGAGTTATTAACATATAAATGAGAAGCAGAGAAATGTAGGCATACCACACTGTGCCTCGCTGAAAGGCATGACTATCATGACTTATAAAATGTAAAGAGTGATGATATGTACCGGTGTCTGTTGGGGCTCTTATGCTTTGGTGAAGGAGAATTTGGAGCACCTTAAACACAGCCTATGAGTTTATATTAAAACAAACAGGTTAATAAAACAGAATAAAAGAGCTGTAATGGAAGAGCTATGTGTTTTAAGCTAGAATTGCCTGAACAGTGATATAAGAGGTAACTAGTAAATTCTGAAGTTCATACTGCAAGCCACAATAGGATTCAAGATAGTGTAAAAATCAATACAAAGTACAATGTCTTACTTTTTGATAATGGCAAATAATTCATTTTGAATTAGTTCAGTAAAATACTAAGGCATCTCCACTGCTGCCTTTCCTTATTGTAGGATAGCCAGTGCTTTCATCATATTCTAGAAAGCTTCATAGAGATTGCATTTCCCTTGATGTGATGCACATTTCCAAGTTTTACTGATCCAGTGGGGGCTTTTAGGGCAGACATAAGTTTCAGGGACCACATGCATGCCAGTAAAATGAACTATGACCAAGAACATTCCTGGGCATTGAGGATGACCAGTAAAGAAAGGTCTACATGGCTGTAGTAGCAAATTCTTTCACTCCCCAAGAAGGCTGCGTTCCTACTATCCTACTGAGGGTGATCCTTGAGGTGTTTTAGCTGTCACAGGTGACTGGAAATTGTTAGAAAAAGTAACAGATTGAACGGACCAAATATGTGCTGGAGCATGGCCTAGCAAACCACGAGGACAGACAGTAATTTTCTTAACTGCAAGGATGTTCCCACATTAATTTCTTAGGTGAGATGTAGCACAAATCTGCTGTAGCCCACAGTGACCCTGTGTGAGGTTCTCCACCTGCTTCGGGGAGATTGTGACCATGGAGATGTCCATAGAAGAGACCACATCATTTCAAAGTCCCCATCCTGACACAGCCATGCCTGGGCTCATGATGGTTCTGCTGTTCCTGGTGCCAACCCAGGGGCTGATGTCATGTCCCCATGGAGGTGCCTGAGGACTGTGGCTGTGGTCACCACCCTGGTGCACGGGGAACTGTTCCAGCTCCTATGATGATGATGCCCTGTGACTCAGAAGAGTTAAAGAAATGTTTCAAATTTGGGGAAAATTTATTTAGCTCTGAAATGGAGACACAAAATCAGTGTATTTCTGAGTCAATTTCTAAATTTATGTGAAAGAGTCAGCACTTAAAATTTCCGTCTTGATTAGCGGTTCAGTCCAGAAGTTTCCTACAAGGAGAAAAATGCCCGATTTCTCAGTTCTATCTATAACTAAGGTTTAAAAGGCCGGAGAAGAAAAGGAAAATATCTATCTATCTATGATAAGAAATTCAGTTTTCAAAAATCCATCTAAAAAATATGGCTGAAAAGATTCCTGAAGGATAACAGTTGAGTCATTTTCAGACTATATTTCTTTTTCTGAACCAAATCGCTACAATTGGTATTTAACCCCAGCTTTTTCTCAGTCACTCCTCCACACAGACTCTTAGAGATCTTTATGAGTTTGCTTAGTTTCTGCATAGCCTACAGTCCTGCAGGTAACTTTCTAGTAAAATACAGTGAAAATGAATACTAATGAAATGCAAATATGCTGTCTACTGGTAGCAAAATTAATTGGGCTTACACATATGCAGTGAAAAGTAAAAGGAAATATATATATATATATTCTTAAATTAGTTCATATCAATTAAAAGAAAATATATACTCAGAGAATCCAAAATTCTCCCATGATTACCAAACTAAATGTATTTTGAATGACAGAGTGTAAAAGTCTTACTACTTGAAAAGCTCTTTTGATGTCGTTTCCATGTAGCTTGACTGCAAAAATGTTCTCTTTCCAGGAAGCCTTGTAGCCCTCTTTTTTCCTTTTCCTCAAAGGGCTTCCAGGGTGGAGTTTGGAGTATTGCAAAGGAATTGCTCTCAGGTTTCTGCCAAGGAGATGCAAATGAGCCTTCAAGGCCCCCCCATTGCTAGGTTCTGCATACACATGTAGTAAAGATTTAAACTACAAGGGCTTGACCCTGCAAATACTTCCACAGCTGCTGCTTAACTCTGTGAATTTTAATAGATTCTTTGAATTAGCTGGCAAAGTCAGGTAGGTGGGTAAATGGTAGGATTGAAGCCTGGTTTAGACCACTCAGGGAAACAAAAGAGAATATGTAGACAAAGATGTGCAACTTGATAAGCTGTTATTATGTAATTTAGTTACTAAGCTACTATGTTGATGTTAAATTCTTTGGAACAGAGATTGTGTTCTTATCTTATGTCTGCCACTTTCTGATCTGTAACAGGAATTATTCATACAAAGAAACCTTTTATACAAAGAAGCCTTTATATTTCCTCTGTTAAGAAAGAAATATTTTTGAATCAAACTGTGTCTTGGCCTAGAACTTCTCAAATATAACATTTTGTTCTCTTGACAGACAATATAAAATCTACAATGATTAAAAGTGTGTTTGCCCATTTAAGGGGTATACCTACAAATGCATATAACAAGCAGTGTGCCTTATGAGAATAAAGACATGTTTTATGAAGGACAATTACAAATACCAAATAAGACTCATATTGTGAAGACTAAATTGCTAATTCAAAATTAAAGAGAGGGTCAAGATTGGAAACCTGATCATTATGAAATAACATAATATTGCAATGGAATAATGTTTTACTATAAAAAAGTTTAAAAATATTTTTTGTCCAGAACAAATTATTTTAGACATTAACCAAGTACAACTCTGTCTTATACATAAAAATTAATTTTCCAAGAAAAATGCTCAGAGTTCTGTCTTGATATAATTAAGTTTCTGACCCATACAATATTCTGATTTGGATGAAATAATGTCTTTCCAAAGAAACATATTTCATTTTTATGTAACTCTATTTCTAAGGATTTTATTCCTTCAATTTTCCTGCTCAATAAAATTGCTTTCTTCAGGGAAGAAAGGCAAAATTCTATTTATATCTTCAAGCAAAGAAAATTGTTATAGATCTTATTATATGTAATTCTTATATTATCTTCATAGAATATAACTTTTGTTATTCAGGTACTAGAAAGTAACTTTTAGTTGACATAATCTGGCATGCTGTCAAGAAGGTTTTTTATTTTTGGTGGTCATAAGGCCATTGGTACCTTATAATCCTATATTTTCTTATATTTGTACTTTTGGTATGTCAAGAGCTTTCTCTTGGCTTACATTAATGACACATTGCACCATCTATGAATGAAAATCCATATAAAATAAAGTCTATCAGTCCAATTAATACACATGCACTTTTGAAAATTACCAGCATAACACAAATTAGCTTAGCTTAGGTGACAATCTAGTACCTATTATTTATATTATGTTTATATTTATTTAGGCAGAAATCCTCCTCAAAGTAAGGAAAAATTATTACCTTCTAGTAAGTTATTCTGTATTGAACATCACAAAAATGGCAGCTGCTAGTATATACCAGTCAGTTGCCTATTTTGAAAGTAATTCACCTGATGCTACTGAAATAGATTAAATATTTAAAGAATGACATACCCTCAGAATCTGCAATTTAGGTGTGTAAAACCATGCATGGTAAAGGGAAATACAAGAAATTATGTGAAAAAGATTTGTATGTACAGTTTTGGTTCTCCCAGAAGTGGGACCTGAATCAGTATGGCAGTGATATTTTACTTCCACATAGCCAAGCTGCAGCTAATTTGCAATATGCACTGCAGCTGTCAGAGAGCTGATAAAACCAGAAATTCTTTCCTTGTTTATAGTACTTTGAGATTTATTAATGTTTAGGGGGGATTAGGACAATACAAAAGCAGTTTGTTTAGAAGAAGCTTGTGTTGAATAAATAACTTCAGTCCCAGACACATTTTTTCTCTAAATAGAAAAAGGTATCTTTTAGAAAAGTAGAATTATTTCAAGAGTTGAGGATTTCTCTTAGCATTAAGAGCATAAGATTTAAATTCTTGTTCTTTTGACTTTGTTGTGGGATTTGAACTGGGAGTTTTTATTTGCTATGCGATGCTCAGTCCTCCTGTGTGAAAAGACAGTTCCTTACTAGCAAAACAAAGTTTGAGAATATTTTTCTATTTCTGTCATTTGAATAAATTCAGAGTTCCTATGATTAGGAACTAGCAAGAACGTGAAAATGGGCCTTTCAGGGTCCATAGAAATTTCAATTACTGATTATATCTGTTAGCTAGTTGTAGACAAAAATTTCTAATTTACTTCTGATTTTAAAAAATCTCAAAACCACAAAAAAAAGTTAAATTTGTTTTCTTTCCACAAACAACAGTAAACAACAAGAAACTCCCTGAAGTTTAGCTTAACACTTTTTGTTTTCTGGCCTCTCATACAGCCAATGATCAGCTGCTTCAAATGAAGGAGTGCAAGCTCTTTATGTATTTGTTCGTCTGTTTGGGGGGTTTTGTTTCTTTTTGGTTTTTTCTGGGGTGTACTGGTTTAGATCATTAGTTTTTCATTTATCCATCCTTGTACTGGGTATCAAGTCACAGTTCTAGACTTGGCCAGTGTCATATATTACCTCTGTAGACTTATTTTACATTTGGGACGTGGAGAAATGCTGATAGATTGTTATGAATCATACATAAATATGAAAGGCATAAATATTTAACACTTAAGGTTGGAAAAAAGTAAGAATAAGAAAAATAAAAGGTCTAAGGATTGCAGTCAGACTGTATCTGAAAATAGGATGAATTTCGGAAAGAGGATGTAGAACAAAATAACATATACACGAGTCAAACTAACACTGAATTGAGTTGGCAATAAAAAGAAATGCAACAATGGAAGCCTTGGCTATTATGAAAATTTTATGCTAGGTTCTGTACATGTCATAACAAGGATCATGCTCTGCTCAGACTAACCAAATAGCTAACAGGAAAAAAACACAAGAAAAAAAGGTGCAGAGAAATCAGGTCCTGAGGGTGTAATAATTTTTCTGATTTTGAAGGAAAATAAGGAATAAAGGTGTCAGGCCCTTCCTGAGGAGAGAGACAGGACAATTTGAGGTGTGCCCTCAGATCATTGCCCTGTGGCTTCTGTCTTCCAGCTCAGAGCTGTGGAGACCTGATTTTATTCTAAGCTGACTGTACCTTCATTGTAGTCAAGGAGAAATATGAATTGCAATACCACAGTTCAGAAACAATCAGGTATTGAAGGATGAAACCTCTTCAGGAGCAACATAATCTCACATTGGTTCTCTTCCTCCTCCTCTTCCTGTATATAAAAAACTTCAAGCACGGTGTTTTCCTTTGCAAAGAACAAGCAAAACCAACTTTGTGCAAAACTGAGCTGTTTTTTGGCAACCAAAGTATCCAGAATGAAACTAGGCAAATGAAGCACCTGAGTAAAACATTTACACTGCTGATGTTGAGGCAGCAAGAGAAAGTAAAACTGCCACAAGCCTTCACCCAAAAAACAGGGATGGGATGAGTTGCAGGAAGGGAAGGTCATTGTGTTGACATCTGGTGGAGTAAAGGGGAAAGAGACAAAACATATTTTACTTCCTCAACCAAAACACAAAGGCTAAAGGCTGGGAGAGAAAGAAAGAGGGGGCTGTATGCAACCTTTATGAAAAACTTTTTAGGCTTTTCTGGTGGGCTAAAGAAAAGCTGCTAAAGTTATGTTAATCAGTCTATGGAGTACAAGTGAGCACAAGGCACAGCTTTTGGAAGTGAGTAAAAAGACAAAAAGTGGCATTAGGTCTACCATAAAGTGTAAGATTTTCTATAGAGAAGATGCTCCAAAATATAATTCTTAATAACTGCATGGAATGATCATGCTCATCTGTGTTGTAGGAGTTTTCTTTACATCTTTAACTAAAATTGGTTTTAAACAACTTTATTCCCATTTATGAGTGTGAAAAATTATCTCCCACAACACCAGGAATTTCAGTATAACTCTCTCAAGAGTTTTCGTAATCATCTCCTCAAATATGAATCAACTTGTTGCTGTCAATCAAGACCTGTCAGAAAGGTTGCAGTGGGAACACCTGGCATACAGAATAAGAGTCTTTGGCACAAATAGAAACCAAGCCAAGATCTCTTGATTCTCAGTCTTACTTTAAGTTCAAGACTCCCAGGTGCCTCACAGCCAGCAGGTGTTTACCTAATTAGCCTGACCTAGCTGATGCAATAGATGTTAAATCTAGCACCTAATGAAATTTAGTTCATGAATATCTACACCATTATATTATACATTACTTTGCCAGAATTGGTATAAAATGGTGAAAAGACATCAGTTTATAAAGAGGCAAAAAAGTCCACTAATTCAAGTGAGACCAACTCCTTTTTCTGTAAACAGATCCATAAATGAGGAAAATTTGACAAAAGTACCACTGAGGCTTAATTACTTTTTTGGATGGTACACCATGCAAAGAACATTGACCACTTTTCATTTTTAATGAAAAATAGCCAGATTTTCTGCCAGGGTCATTGAGTTCACTAGACTTAATTAATTAATAAGTCCTGTGACGATAATTTTTCATCCATGAAATGTTTTTTCTATGAGTTGCTCCATCATACCTATAAAAAAGTACAGAGAAAAAGGGTGCAAGAGTGTTTTTAGGTAACACAACTCTCTAAGTCCTAAGTCTAGGATTATACTTGTTTTTTTCCTTGCTGACAGCAAGAGCAATTTAGAAGCAGCCCTCTCTTGTAACAACTGGTATTGAAGAGTAATCCCAAAGGTGGAGAAATGAGTTTTGCTTGGCAAATATAGTTACTTGAAAAGAACTTTCAGTTAAGCTAAGTTCTGCTGAGCTGATGGTTGTTTTTCACTGGAATTCAGTTAGATTTTTTGCAAGTCTGGGACTTTGAAAAATTACAGGACCATGGGACAAGGCAGACATTCCTAAGAACTCCAGTATTTGAATAATCAAAAAACAACGAATTGATTGTTCTTATAATGATATCCAGTTTATATATAATTTTGAGAGGGAGAATGTATTTTATATTAAAAATTATTAAATAAAGTAAACTAAAATAAACTGCTGCTGTATCAATCTGAAGTTGATTAATTTGTCTCTAAAATATGGAAATATTTTTTCTTCAATTTAAAAACTTTAAAAACACATTTCAAAACAAACTTAAAATATTACATTT
>VXBI01006422.1:0-49335 GCA_013397375.1 Toxostoma redivivum | reverse complement strand
TATTCAACCCCCAACAACCCCCCATGGCACCAAACAAGAGAGGAGAAGATTCAGTGGCCTTTGTGAGATTTTCTCCTTGGGAAAGTGCACCACATCCAAGTGCACTAGGTCAGGGTTCTTTCCATCATGCTGCATGAACCTGGATGACATGACAGTGCATCTCAGCCACTGCAGTAGCCCACATGCTAGTAAGCAGAGACCTTCATTTTCCAGGCTTTTAAATTAATACACCAGCCAAAATTACTTTAAGGAATAGGCAAATTTTTGTTATATATAACATTAACATCAGGTGGCAGATCAGGACAGGCATCAGTCCCGATCAGCAGCATCCATAATCTGCTGATCAGCCTGCAGCAGTATCCATAATCTGCCCTAAACCTCAAGGTACAGTTTGTCATTACATCTGTGCCATCCTTGTTCAGGTGCTGCAGCAGACTTTCTTCCTTTTCCTTAATTTGGTGTTGGAATTCTTTTTTAATTGTAGTTTTTTTACTGTATTTTATTGCAGCCTCACATTGAGACTCTCAATCCAGTTTCATCCAAAGGAAAACTGTTGTTATGAATTTGTTTTTAGTTGTTTGTAGAGTGATTTTTCTGGTGATCAGCCAGATTAACAGACTTGCTGGTGATGGATCGGGTACCAGGCGAATGGCCATGCAGCTAGGATGACTGGCAGTGACAGAGCACTCACAATTCTACTATAATATGAAACAAATGTAGTCCTAGCCTGTTTAAGAATGGGGTCTCAAGACAACTTTAGTCCATATGAAGTGGTCCCATTTTCATCCCCTCTTGTCTGTATATTACCTCTCCCGTCTGCTTGTTCCCAGTCTCTCATTTCCAGTGTTACAAGCACCTTTGCTCTTCTGGTCCTGTGGTGAGGCAGTTCAGGGCACTAAACCAGCATGAAAACATCTGTACTCATTATAGTACCCCTCTGCTGGTATAAGCAATGTCAGACATCTGATAAATCTCCAATACCTATTAACTAAGTTACTCCTCTCTTTTGCAGTGTGTGACAAAAGAGCACACTGAAGTCTTTCTGTCCAAGATCTTACCTGTACAAGTAGTCTTTGTCCTAAGTAGTCTTGTTAAGCATCTGGAACTATTTTCTTCCTGAGATTCAAAAAATGCCTGCTAGAATGAAAGGATATTATTAATGAGGATTTAAAAGAGAAGATTTCTGGTTGTGCTCCATTCTTTCTCTAACCACAACTTAAGATTTTTGTGTTTATTTCCTTTATTTTGTCCATGTCCATCTTTCGTTATAATTTCTCCTTTTTTATCTCTTGTTTTTCAGTTGCGACCAAGCTCAGAGATTGGCCAGGACATCCTGAATGATTGCCTTGCAATCCAGCCCCTCCAGCCAGCCTTGTCACCACATGATGCTGTAGATAATACCATGGGACACTCCCCAGGGCCTGCTTGTGATATTTACCCAGGTATAGAATAAGACAGATAAAAAGCTGCTCTACTATTCCTCACTTAATATTAGGGATCATTTTCTAGATTAGAATGGAATATGTTTTTATATGTTTTTCAGAGGGAAGCAGAACAAATCACACTATACCCATGAAAAGACCTAATGCAACATAGATGGATATTTTTGCTCTATAGGCATTTGATTCTGCTACCAATTTACTTCTACCATTCCTTGTAGACATCTTGAATACATTAAGCTTCATTTAAAATCACAGTATTTTCCCTCTGCCCTTATTCATGAATCATATTATCAGTCTACATTAAGGAACCGAAATGCTGCATTATGAGTTCAAATACTTTGACTATAAATATACAGTCAGCACATTAACACTATGAATGTAATGGTCCTATTGTGTTGTTTCAGTTAAGTATCTGAGATTTTCCTACTAAGATACCTTTGTCATAACTGCCTACATGTACAATTTTTGTTAACATTTCAAATAATTGGTAAGTTATGAGTGATAATAAACCTTAAAGTTCAAGAGAGCAATTTTTAATGCAGTATTTTAGTAGTTGTGCAGGCATCTGTTTTTAGCTTTCAGGCAGAATGCATTATGTCTTTTATCACTTCAACTTTAAGTGAGAACTAGATGTAGGAAGTGAATGAATTAGCTTCATTGATGTTATCTGCAGTGATGAAAACGACATTATATGAAGTGGCCACTTCAATAAATGGTTTTATTTTGCTGAGAGGCTTGTAAAGTTATCAATTCTATCTCATGTTTTTTGTCAAGGCTTCTGTGAGTCACACAATAGTTGGTGATGATGTAGGTGTATATGACAAAAATCAGGACATTTAAAGCTATGATTGATTGCATTCTAGTTTATTAAGTAGTCGGTATTGCTTGTATGCTGTTATCTTTTAAATGCCTTAGTCTGAGTACAGACTAAATGTGACATTTATTATGTGCAAGAAAAGGGAAATTTCAGATTTTAAAAATGTGATTTTGACCAGAGAAGCTCTGGGAACATGTAGTTGGTTATCATTGTTTATTTTACAGTGTACATTGAGAGATAGTTGGATAGTGAGGGATGTTGAGATTAAAGAAAAAATACTTAATGGTTTCACCAAGTGTAACATGCAAAACTGAGAAATAATAAAGATTCAGCTTTTCCTTTTCAAGTTCCTAGACAGAATGGAAGCTGGGATGTGACAATGTGTCAGGTTTAAGAAATTGAGGATATCCTCACAGGAGATTGCCACAGCAAGCTGTTGAGCACACCTCCCTAGCTTCCAGATCATATTAAATGTCCAGCTCTCTCTGCTGGGTCACTCCAAACACAGGCTGACAGTGGCTTGAAGAAGCTGCTGCCCATGACAAGCTGGGTAAAACTGTTGCCTCCAGCCAGCCTTCAGTTGGCAATTGTCTGCCATCATGATGTCTCACAGCTTCTGAGACATTACTTTTTGTGGTCTCATTCGTGCATTGTCTTTCAGTACTTGATGTTTGCAGCACTACTAACTGTGAACCTTCTTTGATAAAATTATTTATTTATTTATTCTTTCCTGGCACTGCTTCCTGTTGTATGGCAATTTTTATGGTAAGTTAATTTTCATGGTAATCAATCAATGTACTCTTATCAGTAAGTAATAATCTGCTTTCTCTTTCATGTGTTTCCAGCTATCTAAAACTTGGCAAATTTCTCATAGTTCCATTCACTTGTATTGTTTCATATCAGTTAACTAAGTCAGGTATATGTCAGGTATAGATCAATCCGTGTCACTCCATTTTGACAACTGCCTAATCCAGTTGAAATAAATTGTTTCATTAACTACTCATCAGGGCTGCTGCAGGATAATATACTATGTGAACAAATGAGATAACTCCAACA
Organism: Toxostoma redivivum; assembly: GCA_013397375.1. Taxonomy (NCBI): domain Eukaryota; kingdom Metazoa; phylum Chordata; class Aves; order Passeriformes; family Mimidae; genus Toxostoma; species Toxostoma redivivum. Next base: position 46,020 of record VXBI01006422.1, on the reverse strand, counting down.
GGCAGGAAATTATTTTATTGAAATGGCAACATGAAAATTATTCATGTCCCTTAGAAAGAAAAGTAAAATACCCAAAAGCGTAAGTGTCTTGCCTCAGATTCACTGAAAACAGTATTTTTTTGGTAAATATAATTAACAGCTTTGGAACTTCTAAAAAATTAAATACATTATTTTTACTGGGTACTGTTTGAGACAGCATATTATCTGAAGTGTCTCTATGCTACTTTTAAAGTAGAATGAGGAATAAATGTTCATTCTTCCAGTGGTGTCCAATCAAACTTTTCTTACTTGAAGGTGACTTCACTTATTATTGATGCACATTTAAAGCAAAGGTAGGTTTTTTCTTGTAGAAGTCTACAGAATAACTGTTTGAATGTAAGCTATTAGAAATACGTAAGAAATGTCAAAAGTATATGTTTAGATGCAAGTCCGTTTTCACTTACATAGCAGAACACCTGTAGAGACAACTGCATAGTTTCTCAGTACTGTTAAAATACAGAATCTATAAACACAGACACATTTAAATTAAATACAACAGCAATCTTTTTTATTACACATCTATTACATGGAGTTAAGTCTCCAAAAGTGTTTTTTCTTACCTTGGAGTCTTTATGACTTCATAGAAGAAATCCAAACTGATGGTAATCTTACTAATACAGTGAGGTAGCATGACTAATTCTTTGCTTAAAACTAACATAAAATTACATTTATGGGTCTAAAGCAAGCAGATAGACTAAGGGCTAAGCATTTTGATAGTATCTAGGTTTTAATTTTGAACAATACCTAGGAATTTGGGTTTACTCAGTTCACGGAATAAAGATGTGAGCAATGCACTCGTAATAGCAACATGGGGAGGATGTTTTGTTCTACTGTGAAATAGTATGAACTTACTTTGTATAGAGAAATCTAGAATCACTAAAACTGGAAGAATCATAAATAATGCAGCAGAAACAACCCCTATCTTTTTACTGTGCTATTTGGATAAAACTTGACCATTTCATATTTAAGCATAAGCCAAAATGTGTATTTCATTTATAAGTAGTTACTGAATATCACACTAAGATCTACTTCAGAGCAAGTGAAGGATCTTTCTAAAGCTTGTCAAGTGCATGATCTTCTCTGCAAATTGGGATTTAAAAATTGTATCAGTAAAATTGCAGAACTTCTTTGAATTCGAAGTATTTTTAAAATAATGTCTTCCACTGTATTGTGAAACTTTGACCTAAGTGCTTCTATGCATATGACTTGCTGTGCTTTGCTTGAGAAACACTTTTCTTTGGGCTTTCTTCACCACTGAAATAGTACTAGGCTGGGTGCTCTGTGCACATAATAAGAAAAAATTCAACCCCCCAGGAATCTGTATCTAAGGTAATGATAGGAAAGTAAGTAGGTACAACAGGTAGCTACAGCATAAGGACACATACAGGAATAGATTAATGAAATTATTAATTAATGAAAGAATTTTATTAAATCAAGTGTCCTAGTCAGTGCTGAAGAAATGTCTGAAAAAGAAAGCAGTCTAGTTTTTTTTAAAAAAGAATTGGTCTGTTTTTTTCTTTAGAAATTAGTTTGTTAAGGATGACATCCTTGGAAAGTAGTTACAGCTCATTCCTGTAAGAAGAAAATCAAGAATGTGAAGGAAGAACTGGGGCATGAATGGCCCTTGCTGTGAAAAACAGAATTGTATTTGGTGTATATGGAATGGATACAAAAGGAGTAGTAATGTAGGACTACCAATAATGAAAAGGATCCCTGTTTTCACCTTTTAGGCTGAATTTATGTATTACATACTATATCTAGAATTCCTTAATGTGATGTAGTCCCAGGTAGGACCATACACATAGGGGGCAAAAAATTGTAAATAATATTATCTTCATTTAAGGAGGATAGTTTGCTTCCCCTCAGACTTGCCCTATTATTTACCAGTTTTACTTAGGAATTTATGATTTCTATTTTGAGACAAATTAATGGTACTCCAAAAATTGATGTAAAGTTTGGGTTCCCATTTTTAGGAACATTTACCAATGGACTGCTACAAACATTGTAGGCAACATGGCCACTTGCACCATTTATTCATCATTCATCATGATGAGACTGAACTACAGAAACTACAACCCACTAAAAGAGAAGAAAATGAAAGGCAGGGATGTGATCTAGAGATGCCATTTCAGGAATGGCTTAAAATACTAGTCCAGACCCTGCTCTATTGCTTCAGTACTTTAATGTTTTCCTGTATCTATGATCTGGAAGATACCTGAAAAGAGAAAAAGGCCATCAGTGCAGATGGTCCATGTGACAGACCAGCTTTGGAGACAGGCTTATTATGTTGAAAATGCAATTTTTACTTCTACTGTAACTCTTAATGCATGATGGCTTCTTGAGTTTCATGTTCTCTGGAGACTTCAGATTTACAGATGAGCTGAGGATAAAGGTAAATTAGACAAAAAGCTTTTCATTTGCTGGGTTTACCACTTACAACTCAATAGAGCACATATCCACATATTCCTGGCTACAAAATCCTGTAGGGAAGTGTGGACTTCCTAGGGGAAATGAAAGAAGAGAATATATGCAAATGATGCTTCCACGTGCAAAAAATAGTTCATATTTTTCCCTCTGTGCAGTAATAAATCAGTTGTTGTCAAGGACCTCATAAATATTCTTCACATAAATAGGAGGTTATATTTAGTAATTTTAAATGAGCAACATTGCAAATATATGTATGTAACTAACTGAGCTACAAAATTAAACCTTCACACTGTCTTACTCTACATAGTAAGAACTCTCAGCCCTACTCCAAATTCATACTGTCAATAATTGGAGGGGAGATATTTTGGTGGCAGAAATTGTTTTTAAGAGTGCTGATTTGATTGTAGTAAGTCCAAGATGCTCTTCAATTAGAGCATTTTTGGAAATTTTCAAATTTCTGCAATTAAATATGTTCCATGAAATTATAGGTTTCTGACTCCATCAACAAATAACTTTTTTTGGCCTTAGATTTAAAGTGACACTTTAAATGCTTCTTTTTTTGCTTTCTTTTTCTTAGAGAAACTTTATTCAGAATCATCTTTTTCTCTTGCAACCACCTAACTTGTTCCTATGCATTGTGAGGATACATGTGAATTTAGCTTCCCATAAAAAATTTTTTGCAGAAATATTCTCATGGAAAATTCTTATTTACTGATAAATGGATATATGACGAGACTCCAGAAGAGAAAATATGACTCCTTCCTCTCTTTGACTTGTGCCTGTCACCGAATCTGAGGTTCACAGTCAGGATTAAGTTGGGACTAAGATATATCTATCTTGTAAATAATGTTGTAGCTTGGACTTTTTAAGGGATACAGAGGAAGAACATTAATGATTCTTTGGCTTTTATTAGTTTGAGGTTGTTTGGGATTTTTTCAAAATATGTTTAAAACTGTTTTAAAGGTGTTAGTTTTTCTTGAATTGATAAAGAGAAAAGCCTTCTTGTAGCAACCCTTTTTGTTAAGTAATCATAGAATGATAGAATCATAGAATGGTTTGTATTGAAAGAATTCCTGAAGATCATCTGGTTCCAACTCCCCTGCCGTGGGCAGGGACACCTTCCACTAGACCAGGTTTCTCAAAGACCCATCCAGCCTGGCCTTGAACACTTCCAGGGATGGGGTATCCAGGGCTCTTCTGGGCAACTTTTTCCTGTGTTTCTTCGTAACATCTGATCTAAATCTCTTCTCTATTTGTTTAAAACCCACTTAAATATAAAACTTAATTCTACATCTTTGTGTGTGGACCTAGGTAGTGGTGCTTTATTGAAGTCAGTGTGCATGCTGGCTGTCATGAATGTATCACAGAATCACAGAATCACTAAGCTGGAAGAGTCCTTCAAGACCATTAGTTCAACCCATGCCCCAATACCTCAACTAAACCATGGCACCCAGTGCCACATCCAGTCTTTTCTTAAGCACATCTAGGGATGGTGACTCCACCACTTTCCCAGGCCATTCCAGCACTTTATCACTCTTCCAGTAAAAAACTTTTTCCTACTATCCAGCCTCTATCTCCCTTGGCACAGTTTGAGACTGTGTCCTGTGGTTCTGCCAGTTGCTGCCTGGAGAAAGAGACCAACCCTCACCTGACTACAGCCACCTTTCAGGGAGTTGTAGAGAGTGATAAGGTCACCCCTGAGTCTCCTTTTCTCCAGACTAAACAACCCCAGCTCCCTCAGCCATTGCTCACAGGGTTTGTGCTCCAAGCCCCTCTCCATCCTTGTTGCCTCCTCTGGACACACTCAAATGTCTCAAGGTCCTTCCTAAACTGAGGGGCCAGAACTGGACACAGCACTCAGGGTGTGACCTCACCAGTGCTGAGTACAGGGGAAGAATGACCTCCCTGCTCCTGCTGGCCACACTGTTCCTGATCCAGGCCAGGATGCCACTGGCCTTCTTGGCCACCAGGACACACTGCTGGCCAAGTTTGTGGTCAAGTTTTCTAGCAGTTACTAAAATAGTGTTGAAAGGTTTTTATCAGTGTTCACTAGTGAAGTAACCTGTCACTTGACAGTAATACTGTCACAGTATTTTTGAACTGCCATATGTCTGTACTCTGCTAATGACTGACAATGTTTCCCTTCAGGTGGTAATTACAAGATTCAGGTAGCAGCTTAGACCAGTGCCATGTCTACCATGGGAAGTTTTAATAGTTGCATTTTTGCCAGGCAGAAGCACCTGGAATTGTGATTTCACTTCATTGGGTGCCCAAGGAGATGCTTTTATTAACACAGTATCTTGAAAGAAGTTGCACTGACAAAAGTTGTGTTGTACTGCCAGTAGGTGTTCCCTGCTCTCCCACATTGCTTTATTACAAAGCAAAGTAGGAGCCCACATACAGTCTTCGGGAATGCTGTGAACATTTAACATACCCTGGGTAAAGGAATACGTTTTTGCAGCTAATACATATGTGATTTTATTTTTAAATACCCTGTCTGGTCCTCTAGTGCCTGTCATAGTGCCTCATTGTGTACTGTCTCTTCATCAGAAATAGAAAAATAAAATACTGCTGGGAAACCTAGCCAGAAGGTTGGCAGTGGCTGCCTGTGCTTGGCTATGGATAACCTTTTCCCAGAGACAGAGCCACCATGTCTTGGGCAGTGCTGTGGGAGCCTGTGCTACCACAGCCTGAACCAGCTAGAAAATGTGCAAGCACGGCTTACAAAACACTTGCATGGAATGTTAATAATAATGGTTGTGGTAGAGAATAGCTACATCAGGAAGAACAACTCTTGCTACCTTGTGCTGATGACCTGGTCATAATCAGTCTTTTTACTCCTGATCCTGAAGAGGTAAATTTAAATGCAAAGATCACAGTACTAGTAAACTAAGCCATTGTGTATTTTTACAGTTTTATTCGTTTTTCTCATGGTAAAATGCAAGTTATCCTATTTTGCCAAGGAATAATTTAAATAGTCTCTTTCTATTTAGACAATCAGGGCTTTCCTTTGCAGTGTCCCGGTTCATTAAATATTCTCTCTGCTTTTGCTGTCAGGATGTGTGCTTGGTTGTTTTTCAGTATTTTCTTCTGTGCTACATGTAAGATAAAATAAGATTTCAAAAGTTCATTCCTTTGTTTTTTCCTTCTGTACTTATCTTGATGCAACCCTGAGAGACAGACATAGGAAAAGGAACTTTTGGGGTGCATGACCAAAGTGGAATAAAACCATTCCCCATCTTACTAAGAAAATGTCCTCAGCCCTTTCTTTGTGAGTTACTCTGCTGTCTCAAGTGATGTCTCATCTTCCTGTGGGATCAGCCTCTTCTGTTCCTCTTTAAGGTTTGGGATGTCTTCTACTGTCAGATGTTTGTTGTCACTTGGGTTATGATTAGGAGGCTCTGGTGCACACACAAATTGGCATAGAGCAGAGCCTGGCACCAAAGTCAGCTTCCACTTTTCCAGCTTTGACCACCAGTGTCAACTTCCCTTAGTCTTTGATAATCTTTGACATTACCTCTATAGCATCTGCATTGGATGTTTTTATTTACAAACTGGTTTCCTCTCTCTCATCTTGCACTGTGTGTCATTTCCACTAGCTGAAAGATGTCCAAGACTGCTCATTAATAAGGCTACAGCATAATTAGACTCATAGCACAATTAGGCTCATAAATGAGCCTTTTCTTAACTCTGTCTTAGCTTGGTGAATATCCAGTGTGTCACAAAGGTGGGCTTGTAAAGACTAATACAGTCTTTCCAAAAACAGGCTGAGAAGTTGGGAGGTAAATTTTCACCCTTTTGATCTTCTGTGGCAAAATTCATACCTGTAAAAGAGAAAATGACCTGTGAAATCATTTTCTTGAAGAGTTATCTCTAGTGAGGCTACCTCTAATGCAGTCTTTCTTCTGCTAGGATTGCACATCCATGCACATATTTCAGCCTAGCAAGATGTTTTACTGGTGACAGTGCCCCCCTGGGGAACTGGTTTAAACTCTAGGATTTTATCAAGGACCTTAAATCATTAGCTCCAACATATTCACTAGCATAATGTAAATATTATAGATAGATTTTTACCATGTAAACTAGGCCTGAACAATACTTTTTTAATAAGTGATTGAAAGATACAACAGACAAACAGGAGGGGTAATTTTTATCTTTTAGACAGACTATCTAATTCATTCTCTGGGTTCATAAAATATTTAAGAGCATGTATTTGTCTGCCAGTCAACATCAGCATAAGCTACCTGACACAGATACACAGATGTCAGTAGAAACAGTTGGGTAACTAGATTTTCACAGATACAAAGACTTTTGTCTGATTTAGACTTTTTTTTTTTTTTTTTTTTTTTTTTTTTTTTTTTTTGTAAAGAGTTTAAAAAAAAAAGGTTACAGGATTTGGGATAGTCCTGTATTGCTTTTTGTTTAGTCAGGAAGGAAAAAGGCAGGAAACTTTCCTTATTGGAAAGAATACAAGAGAAAACTCTTAGAAAATTAGTAAGCTGTAAAGGATGGTTTAAATTTTTTGTATGTGTGAGTGAGGAATCTGGGCCAATGATAGCAATATTGCTTTTCAAGACTTTTATGATTTTACAGCTGAGGGGAAAATGTAGAAAAATTTCACATTTTTTGAAACTGTTCTTTCTGTTCACTAGTTCTAAAAATACATATCTTAGGAAGTATTTGACACTTCTACAATAGAAGAGTATGGAAGATTTGCAGCCTTATTCAGACAAAAAATTCCAAGACAATGAGCATGGCTATGATCATTCATGCCTCTGTCATTTGGAAGCAGTAAAGAATACTTACTTGTTTTTATGTGGTTTTCTTCTTCCCTTTGTATGAAAAACAACACTTCAGAAAATCTTTAGTTTTCATAGTTGCTAAGAGCTGGTACTTCAGCTTGACAGAAGGGGTTGCATGTTGGTGTTTGGTATTTATCAATATTGTTGTTGTTTGGTCAGTTATCAGTGTTGTTTCCTGCCTGATGAGGTTTATTTCTCTCTTACTTTCAGCAGCTGTGATCCCCAGCACACAGATAAATCAAAGTGGAACAGCAGCTGGGGCAGTGTCCTTGTCCCACCCCAGCAGCCACTCTTCCCCAGGACATAACATACAGGGCAGTCCTCTGCATCCTCCCCAGATACCTCTTCTCACAGCTGCAGACTCAGAGAGGTAAGAGCCTGTGTTTCCCAGCTGGAGCCTGAGCCTAGACTGTCTTCAGAGCTGCCAGGATGTGGCGAAATGCAATCATTGGTGTGCAGAAAGGCACTGGTGGCAGTCCTGGTCCAACAACTGCTCTGAGTAGGGGTTTATGAGGAGAAGGAGAGTGAAATGAACAGTGTTATTCCAGCCTGGGAGGGAGACTTTCCATCCATCTCCATTTCAGGGACATCCTCCAATGCCTTATTGATCCCAACAAAGGGCCCAAGCAAGGAAACCAACTGACACATTGATGCAGCCATACTTTACAGAATGGAGGTCCTGAGATTCATGTTTATGTTTACTTGTAGGAGAGGAGTCATATTCTGTCAATATACTCCCAGTAGTAAGCATTTCTGAAGAAAGACCTTGCCTTGTTTTTTTTCATTTTATGAAGAACAATAGATAATGAGCAAATTTTTATTTCACTAGTTTCAAAGTTTGATTTATAGTCAGGATTTATTTTATGACAGTTCTGTATGTTTTATTATATGCTGGTTAGGTATTTAAAATTCTATGATTTTAGATATTTCAGTGGCATAAAAACCAATTGCTTGGATGTGTTTTGATTTTCATCATTAGACAGTTCCTAAATTACTTTCAGCAATCTTTCCAATGATTTAGGTACTGCAGATGTGGAAATCTATAGCTCGTTAAACCAGAAGTTTATCAAATCACAAGTTTGCAAGAGGCCTAAGTAAATGGTTTTTAGTGAAAAAGTCATGAAGATAGCATCATCACACAAAATACTAAACTCTTACTATCTGCTCATGGATACTTAAACATTAGTTTTAAAATTTCTTTTTCAGTGCTCTAAGTGATAAATTGCTGTATTTCACTAATGTATTTCAAAGTATTTAATTTCCTTGAGTGACAGATATGACAGTAATTTGAAGAGTACAAAATCCCCAATTATAAACCTGGAAACAACATTCACTAGATTTCAATTTTTTACTGTTAAATGAACATAATTTCTTTGGATGAAAGCAATATTCACTCTGGCTTGTATCAGGAAGATAGAAGAACATGATGTCTTGGGAAATTAACAAAAGGTGAAAGTACATTTTTATTTCAGACTTCACATGTGAATTCAGCCAGTTTTGGAGCCACTGGAGGTGTTGAGCTTTTTGTGTATCAGTCTGAGATGGAGCTTATGCCTCATGATCACTGGAGTTCACTTACTTGGTTCATTCCTTCCTCCCCACTCCTGCCCCCATGATCCTGGTCTTTTTTCCCTTCTGCTGGCTCTGGCCTCTGGGACTGTCCACACTCCCTTGCCTGACACAGAGGCTTTTCTGTCCCAGTATAGTTTTCTCTTCAGTGCATGTCCTCATCCATGCAAACCCAATGAGTGCCAGAGCATGAGGTGACAGGCACAGACACATTAATGGTTGTTAGAGGTATAAATGTAATTATAAAAGACAATGATCTTATTTGCCCATTTCTGAGGTTCTTCTGCTGCAAAACCATACCAGAAGTGCCTAGAGTGAGACTTCATCCATTTAATTAATTGAATGCATTTCAGATGTCAAGATAATAGAGTACAAAATAATAAGAAGCTAACATGGTATACTCCTTTTTAATTTGTGAAGTGTATACACACCCTCTAAAAAGGCTTTAAGTGCTAATTCCCATATGTGGCACTGCTTTGGATTAAAAAAAGTTCCAGTGTCTTCATTTAGGTACTGTGACAAATGGCAATTTAAATTTAGAAAGGGGAAAAAGTATTACAGCAGTGTTGGTTTGATTACAATACATAGGGTAAAAGTAAAGGGAAATGTTTAAAAGAAGAGCTAAGGCAGAATCTGCATCTTGAATCTAACACATACGCTCACCTATGGGCCTTGAGAGTAGGCTCTCACCTCACTTCATGGCTGTGATGGGAACAGTGAAAATGTGAACAAGCCTTCAGTAGAGAAAGTGGCAGAGATAGTGTCTTTGACAGGTGTGAATCATCCTTTTATTTCAACCTCATTGTTGAGAGGACTGAAGGATATAGGGGTGCAAGTAGAGGATTTGTTGCCCCCCATGGTCATAAGGGTTGGACTGGAACCTTTGAAGGTTGGACCTTTGAAGGTCCCTGCCAGCCCAAACTATTCTGTGGTTCTATGCTGTGTGGCTCCTGACACACTGTGCATGCCCAGAATAATTTCAGAGCTAGGAAAGGCTGGCCAGCCCTTGTTCCAGAAGAAGGCTGTATTTATTGGACTAAAGCTGATCCAAACTGGCCTGGCTGTTTGATGATGCTGGCGGCCAAGCCTGTGCCACTTTTTGGACAGCAGACTCAGATTTATGCGAGACAGAAGCAGATGGAAATAAACTTTCTCTACATTTCCAGATACAATGGCATAGAGAAATAATCGGAGAGTTTCTTTTGTGTCTTTCTCTTTTAGGCGATATGAGGCAAAGTGTAGACTTGATTAAACCTTATTAATGTGAGAAACTGACCAAAACATGGAACACATCTTACATTACATTCATTATGTGTACAAAACTCTGAGAACATATAGTGCAAGGTAGTTAGACAGTTTGAATCTAAGAAACCACTTCATTTATCAAAGGAGAGAGCATAAATAATAGAAGTGCAGATTTATATTTTGTCAGTCCCAGCTCTTTGATACTAACTTTGAGTGCTCCATTAATATGAAGTACTGCAGCTATTCATTGAAGGTACCAAATGTGTACCTACAAGCATATCTATAACAAGTAATATGTACTTCACTTCCTTTTCACTCACTTCCATAACACAAGAGGGCATAAGCATACAAATAAGCTGAAAGAACAATCTAATTAAAACTCAGATAAAAAATTATGGGTTTATATGACATATAAACATATGTGGCTCAGTGCCTTTAAACTGGTGGTGCTAATAGCTTGAAAGAATAACATTTTTCAAGTTCTTTCTTTATATAATGAATTATCCAAATATATAGCTTACTTTTGAGCAAAAATTAACCTGTTAGTGAGTGTGAGACAAGAACAAAATTTTTCATGCACTTGATGTTCTAGGTGATTTTTTTTCCATCTGTGAACCAGAGCTAGCAGTATGTCCCTAAAGCATAATGTATCCCAGCTTCACAGGAATTTCTAGAGACTGTAAAGCTGACAAGAAGAACTTAGGGCCAAAGCTTTCAGTTTAGCAGTACTATTATGTTGTAATAAGTTCTGCAACAGTGATTCTTTTTGCTTGAGTGTGTAGTTATATTCCTTTATGATTTCACTGTAAAATAGTAAGTAGCTCCAAGCTAGACTTCCAGAAGCAAAAGCCTCTGGAAGTTCTACCCAAGAAGATGAGAACCCAACCCTCACAAATTACAAAGCCCTTTATGTGTGGTATACAAAAGGCTACCTCGAAGAAGGTCTTTGGTTAACAGTGTGGTTTTGCAGTAAGTACATTAACTTCTTTCCAGGCGTGGGACACTTCAGAGGATTGCCTGTTAATTATGTTTTCTTTTTAGTGGGCAAAGGACACATATAAATGAAAAATGCTTGAGTTAGAGGTGTCAGTAAGGCTAACCCTGAGCCTGAGCCATAGAGTCACAGATTTTCTTAACGGCTCCAGAAACATTCCTGCTCAGATTTTACACCTATCAGGCAAAGGGAAGGGCAACTTTCTGCAAATCTGGCTGGTTCCCGATTGACTTGACACCTAGGCTTGACTACAGCTCTTGTTTGCAGTTTTCAAGTGGTTACAAGCTGGTCCTGAGTGTTTCAGGAACAAAATTTAATTAGCTGTTCTCCCGGGAATATAATGAGATTTGTTCAGAGACAAATCTGGGCTGAGTGAAATATAAGTTTCTCTTTTGTTAAGCAGAAGGAGAGAAAAAGTAGATACCTGTAGTCATGGATATGGGTAAATCAGGTTGATTCATGAATAATTATAAAGACCACTTTATATGTTATAAAGTTTATTTATATTAAATCATGTCAACTAAAAAGGAGTCTTCTTTGGCTGTAAAATATAGTGCATTATTATTGGGAGGAAGATTTTTGGATGTTAAATCAAAGGTAGATCTGTAAAATTGTGCTTTCCAATTTTAGTTTTGAAAAGGATTTTTCCCATTAGTGGCTACTGGTTAAAGTAATTTTTCAGCAATTAATTTTCACAAATTAATCCTGAAATCCTGAAAACACAAAGGATGATATCCCATGATTTTTTAAAAAATAATAGTGTTTAAAGACTGTCTGTGCTTGGCTCTCAATCTCTGGCAGGAGATAACAGTCTTTCTATGTGACTTCTATACAAAAACTAACGCCAGTTATTACTCAGAAGACATATAACCAGGTAGTTATAGTACGTTTTAAAAACCTCTGATATTTTTACCACAAAATAACTACTGATTTCTCTTTCTAAAAAAGCTGTTCTCTAGTATTATTGTGAAATATGTGCATGCTTTGTTGTCTTCATCCCTGGGATGTCTTTCAGTCTACTCTGCATCAGTTATCTGGAACAATGAAATATTTGGCACATGAAAGACTCAGTGGTTCAGTAGTAACATCTTTATTTCCTCCATCCATATAACATTTCTGAAGTAATACATGTTTATTAAGTTAATATCACGTCAGCACCAGGACTATGCAAACTCTTCCTAATATGCTTTAAAATGTGCTTCTCACAGACAACTGAATAGGCAGTACATTATCCAAAGTTCATTTTGATACTTGTTATGCTCCAAATGTAGATTATGGTTCACTAAAAATGTATCAAATGCCTTTCAAATGAAGTTAAAAATCACCTGGATAACATGTGGTATGTGGTAGATACAGATTTTTAGCTGCAGCATAAAAAATCTCAAGTGATTTGGATTTAAATACAGTTATAATCTGTATGATGACCCTGCCCAGAGGTGTTCTGTAGAGCTGCTACTGGAGTTGTACCTTCTGTTGTATTCAGGGTTTGACAAAAACTTCCTTACACCTCTTTAGGAAAAAACTTTTTTATTAGGTTAAAAAAAAAAAAGTTATCTCATAAATTGAGGTCCATTCTCAAGACCAGATCCACACTTTAGAACACTGGCAGACTGTGTTAACTGCAGGCACTGATCCTTCCTAGCAGCAGCCACTGAGCACACAGAGAAGGATATTCCTCCTTAACAGACTTGCAGCTTATTTTTAGTGGTGGAGAGACAGGCTGATCTGCAACAAGATTACCACATCACTTTCCACTCACCCTCTTGCAGAAATATCATGGTTCTTTTTTGGTGTTTGGGAAATTTCCAGCTTTCCTCTTATTGATGAAAAACTGGCCCCAAGCCATTCTTGAGCTTTCATTAACAACTAGCTGGATCCCATCAGTGTTGGGTGGTTTGGGGCACAGAGGGAGCTTTTCGAAGCTCTTAAAATCCTGTCTTTCTGTTTGCAAGAAAGATCGAGTGATCTATCTGTACTTTGAGATATGCAGTTTTAAGGAAATGCAGAAAAAAAACAGTAAAAAATTAAAGTCCATACAACTCTTGTGTAAAATCTTCAAAAGTAATGTGTATCCTTGTAGTGCCAGTAGCGACAGAGCTGTGCACTAAGGTGATGAACCTCTATGACTGCTGCGCTACCAGATTTGTTCTCAAGCATTCTCTCCTCTTCCAGGCTTGCAATTTATAGTTTGAGTTCAGATTAACATTCTGATGTGGTCAGATTCTGGAAGCAATTTAGCACTTTACCTGTATTATATTGCCATCAGATTGTTTATTTTCAAATAGCTCTGTGTAACATACGAAGACTTCTAGAGCCTGAAATCTGGGCCTGAACCTAATACCTAACACCTCAGTGACCAATAACCTGATGTCTCACTGTCAGTGAGCATGAGCAGCTATTTATTGATAAATAAAGTTGATACAAAGCTTTACAGTAAACAGCTGGCAGTGCCTCCAAAATCAGGTCCCTCTTGAGGCATCTCCTCCAATTATGACCTAGAAACACACACAGAAGGAGTGGGTTAAAAGCAGTTTTCCATGATCAGGGGCAATTCAGCCTGTTAATTTCCCAGATGTCAAGTCTAATGATGTGTCACCATTTAAAAATATGTCATCTCTGTTTGGGCTGCTGTTATTTTGGAAGTCTGTATCTGTGCAAATAACTAGTGATCTAGATAAAGTAAAAACAATCTTTAGCTCTTATGTGTTGGAGATTTTACAGATTTTTGGTTTTGAACTTTCAGGTTTGTTGCTCCAGCTCCTTCTCCTCATCACATCAGCCCCCAGAGAATGTCAATTCAACGACCCATGATGCAGAGACAGACTCCACAACCTCCTCAGCTTCTACAACTTGCAGGGATGCCACTGAAGACATACCAACCAGCAGAAAGCCCTTCTTTTCAGCCAAATGGCCTTCACATTCAGAGTAAGAAGGAAGAATCTTCATCACTGATGTTAATTGTTTGTTGCTATTGCTTATCTTCAAATTAAGTGCTTCAGGGACTGGCACTGATTTTTCAGGCACTTTTCCTTGAAAGACCCTGGGAGGTAGCCTTCAGAACACTGCCGTCAGATTTCTTTAAAATTCTTATTTTAGCTAATTGTTATTCATCCTGGTATTGAGTTATATTTCTCTTCAGACTGATTTTCAGTGCTGTTCCTGAAACAGAATGGAAAAAAAAAAATCTGTGATGGCTTTTCATTTTCTAATGTTACACTTCTAATCCCTCCTGATCTAGCATGTAAGTGTCAAACAGGTTTTCAAGAGGTAGGATATTTTTCTCCTTTGTACTTGTGGGGAGATGGAAAACTCTTACTCTATAGGCATGGAAGACTCCTGCAGCTGTGTTCCCACTTGTGCTGTGTAATCAGCTACTACAAGACCTCTCTCTCTTCAATTCTGTATATTTCTTCTGTAGCCAAGAAGAAAATAATCAGCTTGTGGGTTGTTTTGTTTGTTTGTTTCTGCTAGCTGGTGGAGACTGACTGCTAATTACCTTAACATTTCAGGAGTGTGTTGTCAGCAGTATTGTTGTTTTCTCTTAACTGTTTAAATATATGGCTTGCCATATTTGTAGACACAAGGTACACAGCAGACTGGACTTTTAAAGGTCTTAGGATTCTGCTTATTGATCAGTCTTCCTGAGAATTACCGTTGTCGATATCACAGGAAACATCCTGGGAAGAGCAAGGTGTATTGGTTTTGCTCAGCTTGGTTTGGTAGCAGGGGGTCACAGAGGCAGCTTTTGTGAGAAACTGTTGGAAGCTTCCACCATATCTGGCAGAGCCAAGCCCTGATGGCTCTGAGGATGGACATGCTGCTGGCCAAAGCTGGGCCAATGAGAGATGTTGGTAACACCTCTGCAATGACATATTTAGGAAGAAAATCAAAAGAAAGTAACACCGTTTTGCTTTTAGCCAGAGAAGAGAAGAAGGTGAGAATGTATGAGAGAAACAACATGGAGACACCAAGGTGCAGAAGGAGGAGCAGGAGCTGCTCCAGGCACAGGAGCTGAGATTCCTCTGCAGGCCATGGTGAGGCCATGGTGNAGACCTGTCTGCCTGTGGGAGGGACTCACATTGCAGCAGGTGTGGTTTGGCTGCTGCTTGTGAGATTGGACCCACCCTGGGGAAGTTCATGAAGAACTGTGTCCCATGGGAGGGACCCCATGGTCTCACAGTGGAAGGACTCCTCTCCCTGAGCAGTGGAAGAAAATCTCAGTGACAACTGACTAACACCCCCATGCCCTGTCTCCTTGTGCTGTCAGTGGGAGGCAGGGAGGTGCTGGGGGGGAAAAGGTGTTTTAAGAGCTTATTTAATTTCTCATTAACTTCTCATCCTCCTCTGATTCTGTTAGCAATAAATTTCACTTTGCAACCTTAAGTTGAGCCTGTTTTGCCCTTGAAGTGTTTTCTCCCAGCCCTTATTCATGAACCCTTCATTAATTTTTCCCTTTTTCTCTCTGCTGCCTAGCTGTAGCAGGGGAGGGTGAGTGAGCTACTCTCATGGGTGCCTGGCATTAGGCCAGTGTCAAACCACGACACAAGGCTTCTTTCATTTTCTTCCACTGATGAAAGCATCTCTCTAGGCAAAGAGGGGAAACAGGCACCTCCCTGAGTTCATAAATGTAAGGCAGAGAAAGGAAAGTGCCAATCCTGTTACATTCTTTGTGTTGTACTGGCCACAGAGAAGCAGGATCTGAGACAGGTGGTTTTCTCCACAAAGTACTAATTTCTTACATCACTGATAGTACTAGAAAAACATGAAATTTACCAATGGACATAAGCAATTACTGTTGGCTTTCTATATTCTCTGATAGAAGTCTCACTAATAATGTATGGCCAGCAGAGTACAGGGTGAAATTTCTTAATATACAGTTCATTGTCATATGACATGCGAAAACATGCCAGAACAGATCCAGTAAGTTCCCTGTGCAAGACTTGAGGGGATCAGGTTAGCCCTTCTGTTTCCAGAGTACAAAACATTTTATTTGATTCCCTTTCTTGCTGAACGTTTGGCAAGAACTCATCTTCTGGAAAGGCATCCAGACATTAGGGTCTGTCTTCTTGCCTGGAACAAAAATTGTCTTTCAATTATACAAATGGCTTTACCACATTATTCTTCTCATGGCCATGGGAGTTTTAGGAATTCTTGAAACTGGGAGCACAACCAGTTGCTCCAAAGTAGACTTTCCAAAGAATCCTGCTTCCCAGGGGTTCACAAATCACCCTGGATTAATTGTTGCTCCACACAGGACTTGCACCGGCTTGTGCAGCAGCCTTCGTATCTCCTTGGGCATCTTCTCTTCAGGGCAGGTCAGAACAATGCTATTGTGTTCCCATCTCTCTCTCCAACAGTCCAAAGAGGATTTAAAAGGACAAAAGATGTGGGTTATAATTCTTTACAAGAAGAAGGCCCAGTAAAGACCCTCATCTGAGTGAATGTCACATTTGAATTGAAGCCCTATTACACATCCAAAATACGTGTTAAAATACAGTTTAATACTATCTTCTGAGATCAAAAAACGGTTGATTTTCAAGGGCTTGGACCTTAAGTCTGTACCATACTTAGTCCCATGTTAGCATTACTGTGTCTGCCTCACTTTCCTAGCCTGTGTTGAAAATAGACACTGCTGACAGAAATTATATGCACATAGCTAACAACTCAAAGTTCAAATTCTAAAGATCTTTGCACTTAAAACTGGTGTGAAGACAATGTAGACTGAACTTCAACCCACAATGTGGGTATTAAATGTTTTTTCAAAGATCAAGTAACCTCTTGTCACTCTACAAGGTATTTTGTCAGAATGTACTCTCTCCAGCTTAAGCACAGCTGTCTCATCCTATATGCTGCACTGAAAGCATTGTCCTGTGTGCCTTAAAGGCTCACCTAAACACTCTCTCTCAAAAGGAAATGCTTCAAGAGTTCATGTTTTCCCAGTACCAATACAAAGATTGCTGTCTTTCTTGGTCAATTCATTACAATGCAGAAAAACACCATAGACTTATCTCTACACCATACTATTATGTTTACAAGAAGTGGCTGTGGGAAGTTCTGTTAATTTCTATCTCCTGCAGTTCATAACCTGCCTTTTCAAGATTTAAAGTGCTGTAACTATAGCCACTTCAGCTAAATCTGCTACCAGACAATAGTGACAATTTGCCTCAGTATGTAGTCTTAAACTTGTCAGTTCCATTTAAATTTGCTTTATCAAGGAAGAAAGAGTTTCATTACCCAAAAGCTTTTTGAAGAAAACAAGTCCTAAACAGATGCAGTTTCTGAAAGCCTGAACATCTTAAAAGATCATGATGATCTCAGAGTACTATTCTTTAGAGAGAAATATGGATGAGATCTACGACTGACAGCCTTCTTATGTCTAATAGCTACTTGTATTGTGAAATGTCTTCTTCTTGGAAGAACATTGTCTACAGTTCAAGTTTCATTATTTGTTCTGAGTGATTTTCAACGTACACAGCAATGTCAGAGAGGGCTTCCTATTGCCTCAGTTTATATTACATAATTGACTAAATATTCCCTTTTCTTGCTCTTGTGAAATTCACAATATCCTTTGCTGCATGGAATGTTTGTAAGTGATGATGTTAGATGCCTCAGTGAGCTGTAGAAGTGAAGCTCTTCTTTTCCTTTCATTAGATTGTAGTATCTTTTACTGTATTACCATTCCATAAATCTGAAACTATCCTGACCTGGAGACTGGAATGACAACTTCCCAGCTAGATGCTGTTGCTTGCCAATGTAATATGTGTTTGTAGACCGAAGACAGTGCATGTGCCGGAAATCTGCAACAATGGCCCAGCACTTGCACTGTGCTGGTGATTCTTTTCAACCATGAAAAACTACTCTCAGGAGAGGTGTCTGAAGACACAGGCACCTACAGTACACAGACAACTGCAAGAATAAAGTATTGCTTGCTCTGAGACAAGCCAGAAGAGACCTGCTAGATATGAAAGGAAAGAACAGCAACAGAAGTTTCCTCTTTGCAGTGAGAAAATTTTTGTGCTGTGTAGTCTAGACTAAGGTAAAACTTCTTTCAGCATGGGCAAAGCTGACTTACTTTTGGGTGCATCTGCTACTGTGAACATTTTTGCACCAGAAATCTGGTTGTCCTTTCAAATTGTGTCTGTAACTCTGCTCACATGTGTTTGTGACTTAAGCTGATGACCAGAGCTGTCTGAGTGATGGAAGAAGTAAAAAAATATGCAAAGTATTCATTTTAAAAAAATCAAAAGTTGACATTTATTAAAAAAAAACAACTGATATGAGTTAGTTATATTAGTGCCTCTATACAGACAGTTCTACTAGTAATAGCTATCTTTAAATTACAAATAACAAGATTTTAATAAACAGAAACATTTCTATTTTTTTCACATTTTCAAATCCAGTATTAGTGATTTGCAAATTAGTACAGTATGTGACTTGTATCTCTCTCTTACTCTTTCTTTTCCTTTTGCTCTTCACAGCCAGATGGTACCACATAATTACTTGGTGTTTGTGTAATTTGCCTAGTGGACATGCAGAAATATGCCCCAAAGAAACACTATCTTGAAGTATTTCAGGCTAAAGACAGCTGGAATTTTTACATTTCATAGCAGCAAAGACTACTCATGCATGGTGTGTATTTCTGAATGGCAACTGTAATGATTTTCTTGAGAAAATATTCTCTTTCTTGTGACAGGCAGAGAGATGACTGAGGAGGAAATAGATGTCCATCAGAAACTTCCTACCATATGGAAATTATAATTGTAGCAGTCATTCATTGCATATCTATAATGAAATCTCTGTCCACAACAGTTCAATAGGATAAGTATTCTATTACAAATGTACATGGACAACTGTATGTGTGAATTTGAGCTGAGCTGTCTACCAGGGCTATTTAGACGTTCAGCATCTTTCAGGACAAGGCTCTTTATGTGATAAAAATCAAGAACTTCTTGCTTTTAGAAGCAACTCTAACAGCTTACAGTTCTTCTATCATATTCAAAAACATTTCACTTTCCTAGGGAAGTAATGCTGTCATGTCAGTAGAGTAGCTATTTGTTATGTACCTTGACATCATGAATCTTGGCTGTAGTGTACTGATTCAAAGAAACACAGCTGATGTAACCCTGTGCATGTGTGTGTTTTAAATAGTTTAATAACAGACAAACTTTTACAATCCAGAGTTGGAGCTGAAATGTTCAGTTGCTGAAGCTTTATTAGCCAGCCCATTTGCTTTTCTTTTTAGTTTTTCCAGTGCTTCATAGAAACACAGAAAAACTGATGGTACAGTTAGTTCCCTAACAGATATGTCAAGTATGGCCAGGGTCTACTGCCTGAGTATACTTTCATGTTATCCTACATTCAGCTACATTGTAGATTATCCTACATTGTAGATTACATTGGGCATGGCTGCGTGAATAAAGACACCAAGTTGGAGATTTTGCTGTGTCATGTTGGGCTCCAGTTCTAAGACCTCTGCACTGTGGCTTGATGCACTGCAGATGAACACAAAGACATTTAGAATAGTGCTAAATAAATGAGGGAAAGAGAACTACTTATTTCTTGTTTTGACTCTATATTTTAAAAGATGGATAGTTGACATTGAATTGTGAAAAGAATGTGTATCTAGGAAAATTGTATTATTTTCTGTGCTCTTTTTCCATCATAAAAAATTTTTGCTCAGAGTCCTATGCATAACCCTACTATCAGCCAGCTCTCTTGGCATCAGTTATAGATCCTTGCGTTTTACTTAAACTTTACTTAGGAATCTTTTATTCTGAATTTAGTTTTCTTAGAATTTCAGGCAGATGCAAAGAGTGACTCTGGAGAGTACCAGTTCAGACACAGGATAACGCAGTATAGGGAGAAATTTCCTGAGAATTTCAGCTTCTAGCCCGTCAGTGCCTCTCACAGGTCATGCTAGAATCAGAATGTCCATATAGTAGATTGTGTTTGAAATTAGTAGCAACTTGAGGAAGTTTTAGGGAGCATCATATCAATACTGCTTTATTTATTTAAAATTATTGAACACCAGGTGGTAAGGCAGTTGAGGTTTTTATCATTCTCATGGTCATGGTTGCACAAACTATCCTTTGTATCTCTGTCCAGGTCTTAGGCTAATGGCCTTCTTCTCATTCTAGGTTTTTATGGGCAGCTTCAGACTTTCTGCCCTCCACATTATGCTGACACTCAGAAGAACATACAAGACAGTGTTTCTTGCGATATGGCTTCTCCTGTTGACTGCTCAGCTCTGACATCAGCAGGCCAGGCAGGGCTTGGCATTTTCCATCGAAGTTTTTCAGATCATTCAGGTATCAAAGGTAAATAACAGTTGGCGACTCCATGTGTGATTGTGTACAGTTTGTGAACTTTGGCAGATGTGCATATGTGTTTGGGTGGGACGTGTTATGACGGATTTGGCTCTTTAAAAAGAGGAGATGGTTTCCAGACCTTCATGGAGTGGTTGTGTTGTGGCCACAGGTGTCAGTAACAACCAGCTTGTGTGCAGTCTGCACACTGCTGAAGGCTTCTCGAGGTTCTAGCCTGTGGGGCTTAGACAGTCTCTGGCTTCTGTATTTGATGAGAAATACAGTCCATTGAGCCCTTTGTAATATTTGTGCAGCCACTCCACTCCACTGCACATATTGTGGCAGGGACCTGAGATGATTCAAACTAGTTTTTGCTTGGTGTATGTTTTGTTTTTATCAGTCTTGAATTTAATTTATTCATGTTTCCATGACAAAACCTGCCTGGATGCACATCCACCTGTATGCACTTAGTTTGTGCCAAGATGAAAAGTACTTAAGGGGCTTAAACGCTGCTCTGGAAGGATGAAAGATCGTTGTGCAAAGGATCAGTACAAGACAGTGGGCCTAATCTTAGCACTTAAGTAATGCCTAGGTCTTCTACTGTCCTTCCACACAGGATGAATCCATTTAACATTTATTGTGCTTTTAAGTGACTTTCATGTCTTGGTCCTTCGAAGTGTATTGCAAAGCCATTGCACCTGTAATTACAAAGAGGCATCTCACAGTATGTAAACATGTTATCCAAAGGATGGGAGTGTGTCTGCAAACAGTTACTCTTGGGCTTACTATTGCCACTTGTAAAAGGTAGTAATTTCTGTGCCAGGGTCTACTTTATTTTTATATTTTGTTGTCTTTTATCCTGTGTTCAATATGATAAAATTTGTTAAACAAGCATGTAGTTTATTTTTTTAATGATCACAGTTTTAACACACATTAAATGGGGAAGAGTTAGTTGCACTGAAATCTGCTCTACTTCAGAATTGATTCTAACAGAACTGAAAATTCCTCCCTTGGTAAGCAGTAAGTTATGTATTTAATTTCATACATATATTGACTTATTTATTTTATTTGTGTATTTGATTTAAAACCATTTCCAGTTCTATGCATAAGTATTCGGACATACTTCATTATATAGTTATTGTACTTATTAACTGTGGGCTTTTTGTTTTGTTTCTTCTCCCAGTGTATGACTTTCCAGCAGGGTCTGTAGGTATCCTTGGTGATTCAGCTAGCAGCATGCCAGACGACAGCAGTTTCCTACAAATAAATGCAGTGGATCATTGTTCCAGCCAGCTTTCTTCTGTATACACTGAAGGATAAAGTAATGTATACCTAGTTACAAGAACTTGTTTCTGTTTCATCTTGCCCTTCTTTTATTTCCCTACAAATTTTTTTCTCTCCATGAAACTGCCATGTATGTATGGGGATATGACTAAATATACATACATAATGGAGAGGAACTGCAAGCAGCCAACTGAGAAGGAGAATTGGATAAAGCAAGCTTTGCCAAAACTTTAGCAATTGTTTCTTTTCTTCTCATCTGTGGTACAGCAACTATACTTTTAAAATTATTTCTTATTTTAATTTCTCAAAGGGAATTCAGAGACCAAATAAGAAAACTGGTTGTTGGCTATAATCCTTTCAAGCTGAATGGGTGCACTTACAGAAGAACACAGCTTTAGAAAATTCCTTTTCCAAAAAAGGAAAATAAGCAAAACCAGAGCATACCACAAACAATTCAAAGGCAGACAGTTTTGCACAACCTGTCTGCATGTGATACTTCCAAAGTTTAACAAACACCAGTATCCAGAAGGGAGAGAAATTTGACATATATGTTGGCACTACCTATTGGAGGCATTGGTGTGGCTTCTTTTTGGATCAAACGTTGTTGGTAGAGAATTTATTACAGTCCTCAGGTTAGTTGTCCTTTCCTTCCCTCTTTATTTTATGCCATACAATATAGCTATTACTGTTTTCCCAATATTCATTCTGACCCTTTAAGCATGAATAAGAAGGTTTAAATACACAAGAAGTTTTGTGGACTATGTCTCTATTTAGTACATCTGCCAGATAAGCATAAACGATTTTTAACTTTCAGTTGCTTTTTAATTAGATTGTAGAGCATTGCTGCTGTATGTGCTATAGTCTCCTGCAGAACGATTTAAAATACTTTGTAGGAAAGATTCTTCCTTAAATTCTACATATTTTTTAAAAAAGCTATCTGTACTGATTCAGTTAAATTTTGGTTGCCCTAATCCTTTTCCATAACACATTTTCAGAAAGAAGAACTACTCTTAAGTGTATTATGTTTCCTCTGGTTACTTAGAGAGATAAAACTGGACTGGTTTGGTGGGTTTGATTTTTCTGATCAATGTCAGGCTCAAGGTCCTCAAATTTAGTCCAAGATGCAAGCAAAAAACATAAAACATACAAGGTTGTGAGTTAAAACCAGTGGAGATGTCATCACTGTGATCCTGTATACTTTGAGAACAACTCTTACATTGGTAAGACTGAGTTTTTTGTTTTAATTCCTGTTCATCCATTTTGTGGACTTCTTACGTGTAGTGTACATTTTAATGTTCTCATGACCTGATAAAGTAAGGACAGAAAAGTTCATTTTTGCAGGCTGGACCATAACTATGCTTCTGAAATCACTCTTCTAAAAAGATAAACTTAAAAAAAAAGGTTTATACAAACTCTTGTTTTCCTGGCAAGCTTTTCAGAATTGTTAAGTCCAATTTGGCTCAAATTTAATCTGCAGTTATGTGGATGAATTTATGTCCAGATGTTTATGAACACTAGCAATCTTTTGAGGTTTGTATTTATGAAGTATATTATTATGTGCTTAAATATTTAATGGAGAGATTTTCATCCAATACATAGAATATATGAATAAACCACATACACATGAATGAAGTACAACAAGAAGTGACTAAAATACTGCTAATTCTGTGCCAAGTTCTTCACCCATATATTCTACTTCTCACATCACAAGAGAATGTATCCCTCTGCTCCAGCTTGCACTAAGAGGTCTAGATGTTACCATATGTGATTTTCATTGGGTTAAATGACACCAGGCATCCTTCACAGCTGTATAGGTGCAATCAAAAAGACAGTCCTTTTGCATTGACCGCAAGTTTCTCTTTTTAATAAAGCTTTAATTTTGTATCTTAAAGCCCATTCTGTGGTAACTACACAAGTGTAACTTGGTTCAGTAGGAATAATTAGTCACACTGAACACTTCAATTTCAAATGTGGGGAATTGTGTTTTGTTCCACCAAAGTCAGCAAGGGCAGGATCAGACTACGTGTAGACATATGCATGTACACAGACATGTACCTATATACTTGCATATATATAAATCCTTCAAAATTCTTTTAACCATGATTGTCCAGAATTTGTCCACTGCTGTTTACAAAACTGAAATAATGTTGCTGTCTTCAGATCTGTACTGCCTTGACTTTAAAACCTTCTGAAATAATTTTTTCTCGTATCTGAATGTTCAAGTTGTTCTGTAGAATTGGGGGATTATGCATTTTGAAACACACTGACCAAAGGGAAAGTGAGAGTACAGAATTCAAAAAGGGCATTTTTAACTTGGGGGTTCATCAGTTACATTTAAAAAAGGAAACAGTTGCAAGTCATTAATTCATTCTTTCACATACATATAATATATATATTTACAGCTTTCCATGAGCCTTAATCCTAAAAAGAAGGCCCTAGAGAACAGCCAAAACACATGAATGTGGGCTACCAGTCTGTAAAAAAGTATGCCTCTGTTTACTTCTCCTTCAGAGAAAAGGAGGATTCTTCACTATATTTATTATTCTCTTCGGAGTGGGACCAACTTTGAGGCATCAATTTAATCACTGAGGGCAGTTGCATAAAAAGCTCCATTGTATCTCATGTATACTGGATATTTAAATAGGGAATCCTGTTTGTTGCAATCAAAAATGGTGCTTGAGGAAATACAATTTTGTGGGTAATCTGCATAACTGAGTTATTTGCAAATACTTGTGCCTCAGTGAGTTTTGTGCAGTTACTCGCTGTATTGTTAACTTTATAAAGGGATTCATATCTAAGAGATGAAGTTATTTTAGACTACAGACATTAAACAATATTCAAAAGAAATTATTTACCATTTTCTTTTATACAATTCAACTGTCTCCCGACTCAGTGGTCTTTTTATACCTGTATTAGAAATGGTTCTACACTGGAGTTTAAAATACAAAGTGCATGTGTATAAGTGGAAGTGTATGAGTGCATGTGTGGATTTGGGTCTCCCTTTCTATGTGCGTATACACACAAACATACAGGCATTGTAGATTACTACTACAGATGCTGAAGAATTGCAGTGCTTAGGCCATCTGTCTCTGTGTATTGTTTTCAGCCTTTCTTGAAAAGCTGTGAATGAGTATAAAAATTACATTTTAACGGTTTATTCCTTGTTTTCCCTGTGTAATTTTATAGCAGATTTTTTTTTAATGGCACTTTTTTCCTTGTTTGTGTGGAATTTTGTTCTTGGTTTGGGGCTTTTTGTGTGTGTATATAGCAGGTAAAGCAAAAGAAAAAGACCACAAATAAAAATTAGCTGAGTGAGTTTTTATTTAAGAAAAAGAAATTCTTTTGTGCTGTACAGAAAGCAGCATCTGTACAGAAAGCAGTATCTTGTGTAACATTTTTTACACAAAGCACTTTGGTGAGGAGAGAAAGTGGGATTATGTTTTTCCTAAACCTTACAGATTAATCTACATATTTATATATGCTTACATATATACATATGATCTTAATTTGCCATACTGTATATCTGGCTGATATATCTTGCTTTAAAGAAATGTCTGTTGCATGTCATGAAAAAAACAAAAATTCAAAAGAATTAGTTACATCTTTTGCTCTACTAGTATGTGTGATTTTGTGATTTTTTACAGTTTTTTTCATACAATCATAAGTTATTTTTGTCCTGTTTTATAACATTCTGTTTTATGTAAAAGGTAAAAGTAAAAGGTGTATATGCATGGTACAAAATAAAACTGGAAAATTTTAACTCCATTACATTACCTGTAGAACATAATATTGTGATATGCCTATACAGAGAACTGCTCCAGCCATTGTCCTTCACCATGAAACTACTAGTATTTGTTTCGATTCATATAATTAGAAACAGAAATAGGAAATAAACTCTTGGAGATTTCTCAAAAAAAAATCGGCTCAGAGTTTTAAGTCTGGATTTAATTCTTGTTATGATGAGGCTAGGGATTTGTAGGGATAAATGAATGCCTCAGTGTGCGTTTACAGCCTGGGTAGAGACACAAATAAAAGAAGAAAATTTAATGACATTTTTGTGCTGTGATAATTTTTATGGGTTTCCTTGGTCATGTGATTTGACAGTACAGTATATCAAGGTATTTTGCTTTTTTTCTGGTTATTGCTTCTAACATACTCAAGCAATTAAACTATTTCAGAGCACTTAATGTAAGGAATAGAGCATTTTTTTTAAACTCTGCATTAGACAAAATAAAGACAAAAGACAGAGACAGAAGTTGATGCATGCTTATGTCCAAAACACATCCTGAAAACCCAACAGGCATAGGAGATAAGAAATTACCTCGTATCATACCCACATATTGGACTAGAAATCAAAGGATAAAATACAAACTAATAAAATAATTAAATGCAGAAAAATCCTGTTACGGGATTGTAAAAAGACTTTTGAAAATAATGGTTGATCTTACTATGAAATTATTGACATGGTTGGCTCTGTGTCAATCATGAGCAGAGAAACTACTAAGCCCGCAGTCACTGACACTTACATATGTGATCCTGTAGAGTTTTGCTAAAAATAAACTTTGCCCAGTGCAATCTTATTTACCCTGAATCTTAATTTAATGTAGGAAACATGCTCCATGGTTTAGCAAATATTGTTAGTGAATTCTATAAGCTATTATGAAGAACTGAGAGTTGCTGAATTCAAGTGTTCCAAAACTGATTTTTTTCTTTTTAATGGAGAGCTCTTAAAATGAAAAGTCTACAAGAAGTATACAAGTTTCATATGCAGTGGAAAGTAACATGGCTCAAAATACCTCAAAGCCATGTGCTTTTTCCTGTGTGCTTGAGCTGGACCAGTGTTTCATGATGTCCTGCAAACTATCCTATAGAAAAATAGTCATTATTATGTCATTATGTGACAGGTATATTCCTCCAAATAATATAATTTCTGAATGAAAGTTTTCTAAACTTTTTATTTTATAAAGTGTTGATGTTTGGGGTTTTCCTATTTCAGAAAAAAATCCCTTTTTGAAACATCAGAAATTCTTACAAAAATTTGGGGGGTGGGAGAGAGGATTAATTCATTGATTGTTTGTAACTTACAACTATGAGTTCTCCCATGTGCCAAAGCCCACTGTACTTCTGAATTTATACCAGCTCTGCCCTAATAGAAAATATTTCAATAAANTGAATATGTCTCTACTAATATTTACTGCTCCTAATTACATGATATCTCATATTTGCAGATAAGAGTGAGGATTTCTATATGAAAACAAAACTGACCATTTTCTTAGACCATGCTCCTCAGGAAAATTCTTGCCATGATCCTCAAGAAAATGCTTCTCATTCAAACTTGCTGTTTCCTATCTTGGATCACTTTATAATTCCAAGTAACATTATATATGTTTTAAATTCCCTGATTTTTAGATTGTGTCTGTTACCCACTGTAGATAGAACTCCTTGGAAAGCAGTTTTAAAAATTTTCTCCCATAATGTACAGTCTTAAAGTGGACAATTTGTGCATGACTGTGTATATTCACTGCAATAACTACAAGAAACAGAATGGAAAAATTAATCTCACAGAATGAAAAATGTTAGCTCTTGTAAGGTTCCTATGTCTTCTTCCAAAATGTTAATTTATATTTTTCCTTGACCTTATTTGAAAGTATAATGTTCTCATTTGAAAACTACGTATGAAAAATCATTCTACCACATCTTCCCACGCCATTTATAGATTTACAACCAAAGTAAATTTACCCAGCAGTCAGTATCATTAATGATTCACAAATGAGATGGGTTAGTTCAGTAAACTGTAACAAAGAACACCTTTCTATGTGTCTGGTTAAACGCTCCAATGTGCCTTTGTTATAACCAAAAAATGCAAACCTTATGCATGGCTGCACCTAGATACACAGGATAAAGCATTACAAATACACTTAGGCAGACAGAAAAAAAATATAACCATTCCTCAATATTATACTTTTTTCCTTTTGATCAAAAATGTATCAGTGGGCAAACTTCAAGCTTGGCTGCATGTAAATGATCTAGCTTCAGCTATTCCAGGAATGCTGAAAAAATAAAACCCAAAGTGCCTTCTGCAGCTGGGACTGCCATATTTACAATCCTAACAACTAGACTGGCAGCACTGTGATTTCACTTGTTAACTCTTCGCATAGCACACAGTTGTAATTAAGCTGTAGATAACCCTAACATGACAGTCAAGGAGGCTACGCTTAATGGCTCAAAGGACTAAAAGAATTGATCATGCCAGTCCCATTGTCCTTCATTTTACTTTCACATCACTATGTGACCTCTAACAGGACATTTATCATACAGGAACAATGAATGAGAAGCCAGAATGCTTGTCTGATCAGTTTTTCATGCCTTACGGATGAAGTTGTTACTTTCATTGTATGAATTATGGACTTGAACAAGTCATCATACACAGTGAAGCCTGTTAGCAGACAAATAAGGACCTTAAGGGAAATGATAGCTAAAAGGGACCTTGATCCTCCTATAGGCCAAGGGATCACCAGCGCTGGGCCTGGTGATGCAAACCGGAGGACTCTGAAGGCAAAAGGTTCACTGAAGCAACTGGAGACCAATGTGGCCCACAGCTGACCACAGCCTGCACATTCTGCAAAAGTCAGTGGTTTTGGTGTCTCTCACTGCCTGAGAATCCCACTGCATGAAGGATCCTCAGAAAGCTGGCCAGCTGCATTTTACAATGGACTAGGGAGGATTATGGTTACCAAAGGCACTGGATGTAATTCTGACTGCCTGTACTAAAGAAAAACTGGAGCAGAAACCTAATATTGGGTGGTTTCCCAATTAATGCAACATATTGCATCAAAGTAATCCCCATTAATACTGTCCTGTTATTACTGCTGCATCTTTCTGTTTAGTGGCTTTAGCATACTTTATGCTATAATCAGTATGCTATAATCAGTACTAAGAAAGGAGAGGGGAAAATTATCTTTTCTGTTGTTCTCTCTTCTATGATATCTTTTCTCTTTCATTGTTTAGAAAGTCTTCCTGACAAAGCACACTAAACATTTAAATCATTTTGGGGATGCACAAATGTGAATGAGGGTAAATTTACCCCTTTCTCTTTGCAGAAAATGATAAGTAGGAAAAACTGATGTTGCATGTCTTGCTTGAGAATCATACAAAAGTCTAAATTTGAAGTTTGGATTCAAAAGCAAAAATAAGTTCAGGAAACACACCACTAAGAGAAATGTGATATATGAAGGGAAAAAAAACAGTCATAGTACAATGTATCTCTCTATATGTACAGAGAAATGACATAGAAGAGTTGATAAAAGTTTTTTGCTTTCAAAGCTCTCAAGACTTTTTTCTAAACCAAGACGAGAAGGCATCTGTCTTGTTTGAGACAGGTATTTGCCAAGGAGAGCCAAGACCCCCCTTTTTTCCCATAACCCGCTCCTTTTCAATCACTATAATTTGAAATCAGACGCTTTCAGGCAGAAGATATGGGGATAGGAATAACAGTTCTTTACTAATATATCTAACCAGGCAAACAGCATAAAAACAACAACTTTNCCCCCTTCCTTTTTCCGGCTCCCTTTTTTTTTTTTTCCATCCCCTCCTCCCCTCACCTTCCTGTGAGAGGCAACTAACTTGTAGCCAAAAGTACTTAGCATAAGAATAGGGAAAAATTCCACAGAAAAGAAAAGAAATTATTCAACCCCCAACATCATCATTAACCTAAATTTTGGGTTTTAGTTGCCAGTAGCATTTATATGACTATAAATTACATCTTTTCCAACTAGGTAAAGCCATTGCAAACATAATCAGAAACAGAAATCACTGCTTACAGGAAGGCATAGGTTCCTTACAACATGGAAAACATTGCAATGATGGGGTTTGCCTTCTAATTTTGTCTTACCTTGATTTTATGCCCACTGCACTTGAGAGTCTTATTTCAATTCCACATAAACCCTTGCGCAGATTCTCAATGGCACTTTACTATATGTACCTCTTAGTAATAAGTTGCTGTGTTCTCAAGTACTGTAATTTTGGCATGGCAGAGTTGTACATCCCTTCTTCCCCTACACAACCAACTGCATAAACTATATCACAGAGGAGAATTTTGCATTCAAGATCCCTGTTCTTTTATTCCTTGATTCTTATATCTCACATTTTTTGAGAGAGAACTGATACCAGGAATACAGTCTTCCCTGGTATTTCTGTGACACTTACTGAATACCCTGAGATTCATTTGTAAGACAAGTGTGCCTATGTGGGAAGTACAGAAAATATCACCCCAAAGTCAGGAAGAACCTCTGTGATCTGCTCATCCAGTCTTTTGTTGAAGGGGGGATAATAGAAAAGTCTATGAAAGACTGACATAGAAATGTTAACTTTAATCCAGGCACCATTTGAACTGAACAAGGAGTGATTCTCCTACAGTCTGTAGTGCAAGAGCCTGTAATGAATATGAATATCAAATCAAGCCTAGCAAGTACCACACTAAAAGCTCATCTAAATTTCATATACTTGGGGTTTGGTGAAGAGGAGAGAAAAAGTGAGTAATCTACTTCTTTTGCCTCTCAAAGCTGCTACTTGCTAAACTATGTGTAGGTCTGTAAAATGTTGGAATTAATCCTGTAGCCTTATCTCATCCCACAGGCATTTAACAAAGGCAGTATTCTTGAATGCTGAGTTTCAACTAATTATCAGAAGTAAGTGAGAGGAAAAGGGGACAAAGAAAAGAGCACCTGACATGATGGCATGTTAATAATTCACTGAGATGTCTAAGGTAACATGCTTTCAGCACAACAACATTTCATGCACTCCAGAAATAGGCTCGCTCTTCTCAGCAGAGGAGATGGAGTACTTGATGAAAAATGGCAGCTAATAAGGATGTCACCTGTTTGTACATCATTTAGCCTGCATAAGGTTGTAAAAGCTTGTTGCAGCAGGGTTGTATTTTACATGCAAGAATTGGGAGGTTCTTCGCTTCTCTGAATCTCCTTACAGCCTCCAGTTAATCCTGAAAAATGTACGTGGAAATTTCAAACATGTGTCTTTTCACAGTAACAAAATCTAATGGGGTGCAAGGGCACTCCAGAAACAACAAAGTGAAAAAGGTTGCCTGACTGCACCTCTTCAAGGGGTTACATTCTTAATGAATTCTTTGAATAACATAATTGTTATAGTCCCCTAAAATATATGTGCGGCATGTCTTGAAAAAAAATTGAAAAGGAGAATCAAGTTATGCTGCAGACCAAATTCAGAGCAAAGATACCATCCCACCACCACCACTCCCCAAACTCTTCTCTGTAGGTGTGCATTTTCTTAGTGAGGATACATTGGAAAGATGCATTGCCCAGATTTTCTCCTGGACTTGCTGTCTTTCTACAAAGTAATCACCATTAAGCAGCTCTGAAAGTAACAAAGCCACTTTGAGTGTTAGTCATGGTACTACAAGGTTAGCAACTGAAGAAAACTCAGAGATGTTGGTGAGCATAACTTCTCTTCAGCCAAGGTAAGTTCTGTTGTGGAATAACATATTGAGACAAGAAGAGCTGCTATCTGAAATGGAGGAATTGAGTGAAACAACCTTGAGGCTTTATCCCTTTTACCTTCCTCTGCAGCAAGAGAAGAGTGCTGATAAAAATAACAGCAAGTTCTGCCTGGGTTCTGTGTTTGCTGAGAGATTTAGGTCCCACACCTGCCTGTTCCCTTGGGATCACAGGTGTCTAGAATATTCTTGAGAATGTCAGGAAAAGTCTCCTCATGCCTCTTTGAACTCAAGGGATTATTTGTTGTATAAAACAACTTACAAGTATACAAAATGAAAAACAAAAGCTGGTACTGGCCATTGAGTTTAATACCAAAAAGCAAAAAGTGAAATTAGCAAGAGAGGCATGTATCAAGCAGCAGAGCAATTGCAAGTATCTGTTTCTTCTACTATTCAAGAGACTTTTAAAATTTGCATAAAACCAAGAAAAATTACGTGCACAAACAAAATCAACAAAACAGAGGATAAGGTCTCTGTTTCAGAGCAACAGCCCTGGTAACACATGTGGCAGTTGCATAAGACAAGTGAAAATATACAAATTGTTTTAAAAATCCAATCTTATGCCAACCCAAATAACATTGCTGAGCCACAGAATTCTAAGAAACTGTGCCATCACTCCTGTAACTGCTGCTGTGCCTCATTCAGTTGGTATGTGATATTTCTAAATTTGTTGACTGTCTCAACTGACTCTACTGCTTGACAATGCTAATTTTGTTCCATTACCTTTCTCTGTTTGATAGTTCCAGTTTTGAGCTATGTTACTCTGACTTTGAAGTGGTGTCACTCTGTTTCCATGGAATTAATTTTATGCTTACAATAGGAAGACATAGAATACTTGTGTTTAGCAGAAATATGCTGTGTACTTTATTGATGTTTGAAAGATTGCTCATAAAAAGATTTGGGAAGCTAATATGATACCTATGAAACTGAAAGATCAGTTTTCTGTAAAAGGGAAAGTACAGCCAAACTTTAGGAGATATCTTGAAACTAGATCACAGGATTTTTTTCTTTTCTGTAGGAAGCTGGTACTGATCAGATACATACTTGTCTTATGATGGCAGTAATAAAACAGCAGTTTCTCTGAAATTCCTGGAACTAGCTTGACATAAATTGGTATTGGCAGAGTCAGAATCAGGCATTCAGCCTTAGAAGGTAACTGTGTTGGGAAGTGTGTGTGGATCCACTCCCTTGCAGCCCTGACTCTGAAGAGAGAACACTCCACTATTATAAAAATATTTAAATTAATTTTGTTTTTTAAGACAGCTGGTAGCAGTTATATTTTGCTCCGAGGATCTTCTCTATGATGTTCTGGGTAACAAGATGGGCTATAAAGAAACTACAAACTATTTGCAAGCAGATGCATAGAAATTTGTCATCAATGTCATATTCTTTACTTTTCAAAAGCAAATCTGCCGCAGATGTGGCAGCATAAGGTGACCTAAAAGTGAATGAAGTGAGAAATTTATTATGTACAAGTCTTAAAAAGTGAGATGGAGTGAGGATAAAATGGTCTCATTACCATAGTCAAACTACAGCAAAGTCTGGACTGAAGTGATTATGTGTTCTTAAATTCAACTGAGAGAATACAGCAAAACTGTTAACAATTTCTTCTCAGAGGCAAAGACATCTCTTGCTGGTCCTTTTTGTGTTTGGTTTGTTGTTTTTTTTTAAAATCAGATCCTTAGACAGAAATCCCTAATATTTCTTCTCACATTACACCAGTGGAAAACAGCCTCTGAAATAGGCACCAGCAGAAAGCTTCATGACTCATACACTTCATGGTTAATCATTAATCCCATATTTGTGATCACTGTATGATAACAATGCCATGTCTAAGTAATTCTCTTGGTAATGCTGAGAGAAACTATATGCACTGCATATCTTTCATCTTTGTCTACCATCCATTAACTGTAAACTGTAAACTAAAGTATTTCAAAATGCGAAAGTCAAATTTGAGAGTTATTATTGTGCCAAAATCTCTGTAAGAGTGATTTTAAAAGAGCCATAGATGATGATGAATATTTGAGTCATTCATTTTGAAGCAGTATTTATTTATTTTTCTAAGAGCTGTTTAGATTCAGTTCCATATTCTTGTACAGTTTGTGTGTAAAGCAATGCAAACTGGCTGTATGTATTTGTAGGATGGCTGCAACTGGAAGAGAAGGCAAAGATAAAAATGTCCAATATGACAATTGATGGGTAAATTATATTTTTTTATCTTGAAATTTCTGTCTGTTTTGAGTCAGAATCAACTGTAGTAAATCTGGCTCCAGATTTAAAAGTTTCTTTTTATGTATTTTGGCCACACTAAAAAACTTCTAAGAAATGATGGATTTTTATTTTATCCTGTTACCTCAAAACAAAAATGCATATATTTTTTTTTCTTCTCTGCAGTAGTTTTTGCACAGTTTTAACTATTTATGAGTACATTTTTGTAAATATTGACCAAGTACAAATTAATATATTTTTCTCAACCATTAAGGATGTCATTACAACTGTGAAGTTGTAAAATCTTGTTTACTAAGGTTTTAATGAACAAGCTTGTGCTATTCAACACAACAGGGAAGTATGGAAAGACCTTAAGCAAAAAAGCAACAGACTTTTAAAGTAATAGTAAATGATCAATGTAAAAAACCCCCAAACAAACAAACTAACCAATCAAACCAAACCAGCTCCAAAAACACAAAACAATAAACCCCAACAACAAACTAAAATCACAAAACTTAAAGCCCCTGTGATCTTTTCATAAAAGAATTTAAATATCCATAACAAACCAGTGCAGTGTTTCCAATCACACAGAAGAGAAAACAGAAAGTTAAAATCCGGGGAAGCTGAAGGGGAAGATCAAGATCAAGATTAGGAAAGTGAAATATTTTGACAAGAAGAATAGGAAAATCACTCAATTCTAGTAAGTGTAGTGCCAGGAAAACATTTTAAGGCTGAGTAATGGAAGTGACTGAGGTGAAGTGCAAGCTAGTCTCTTGATCTAGATCACCTTCAACTCAGCAATAACAGAGACCATTCAACTGCAAAAATCTCTCACCATAGATATTTGGGTTTGATGAAAACATCTGAGAGCCTTTATCAAATTTCTGAACATCATATCCCTGGAACAACTCAGAATACTACTACTTGATGTCAAAACCAATTAAAAATGTCAAGGCTTTACATACAGGTACAGCAAGTACTTTTAAAGGAAACAGTCAGTTTCAGTGTAGAGTTTGTACCAAACTTCCAGGCTCTCACTTTCCACTTTTGATATCTGATTTGTAATGAAATATTTGCTGATACAAAATTTGGCATAGTAACAAACAACAAATTAGGGGAGACATTTTTAGTTTTCTGATTAGCAGAGCTTTAAAATGAAGAATCCAACAGCTATTAAACAAGAAACAAAGGACCCTAAATGCTGCAAACAGAAGAACTAACAGTGGTTAAAATGGTTTATTAAAAACAAACAAGCAAACAAAATCAAAAGAAACACAATTGCCATACCTTAACAGTAGCGTATCAGTCAAAGAAGTTATTTGGGAGAAAAAAACAGCACAAGTTGGAAATGTACCAACTGCAATGATTACCTTAAATTACAACTTCATGAATAAACTACTGATCTTCAATTCTAAGTGCATTACTGCCATGAAGCTAATTCAAGAAACAGACAGGTATCTAAATGTTTTTGAAAGAAAATGCCTCAGAAAATTACTTCTAAAGCCATTCTGAAACCCTTTTATTTGTCAGAGTTCCAACACTTTAAGTTACCTGGAAAAGATGGTAAGGATGCATAATTAATGTGAAAATATCTTGCTGCATGTTCCCCAGGTTATTAACAGTCAGCTGAAGGAATTCCAATACTGTATTTAATGATGGCAATTATGTGGCACATCAAGTAAAGAACATGCAGAAAATAGATGGCAAAATCCATAGCTGGAGCAGTAAAGATCTTCTCAGTCTTCCTCTTTAAAACCTAAGAAGAAACTTTCAAGCCAAAGTTAGAGATTTTTAATGGTAAAATTAATAGAATTCACTAGTATTTCAGAATATGTTTCTACTAATAACGCAGCAGAAAACAAAGCCAAAATGAAATAAAACCAAGAGTGTTTTCTTGTAAGACTCAGCAAAAATTGTGACTGGGAAGTAGTACAATGACTACTCACTGTTTTGTGCTATCACACTTCCTACTGCTATTGCTTGCATCTGATAATTAATTTTATCTGGTTTGCCCTCCTATAAATTTCAAAAGGTCTGGCTTTAGTACGTTTAAGTTTTCTCATATAATCCATCCATTTACAGGGATAACAGCATATAAAGTGAATTACTTTTAAAAAGTAAACTTACTCTTTTGCTTAATCTGGCTGTCACACTTGTCCAAGGAAACCTCCCTCACATTTTTTTCCTACACATTTGCATATAATTCCAGCTATTAATTTAGAGACTGTTTTTATGCTGTTTCCTTACAGTTATGTTGTTTCCCCCAGGTTAAAACAAATAAAAAAAATCCACAACACCCCCCACCCCAAGACCAAAACAACAACAACAACAGCAACAACAACCAAACACCACCAGAAAAAACACTTCTGTATTTTTAATGGCAGTCAAGGACAACAGCAGTCTTAAAATCAATTTAAAAATTTGCTAATTTTTTATTCTATTTATTTCTTTGTAAATGGAGCTTCAACTAAGAAAGCTATAACATCTTTATGAAATGGAAAAACAAAGCAAAAGCATCTAAATAGCATTATTTTTTCGGAAGAGCAGTTTCAATTGTATTGCTCTTCTGCAAGGTACGGGAAGTATGATATAACAGTTGTTTAATCGTGAGGAGTCATAGAATCACAGCAAGTATTATTCACCGTTACAATCATATTTTTCTTTTCACTTTTCTTCCCTTCTGCAGCACAGAAACATTTGTTACTCTGGGGAGTGCACAGGGAATTACACACATTTATGAGAGGACATAAAAGTTGCTCAACTTGCAAGAATTGTTCCAAATAGATTGAAGAAAGAAGTGAATACTGAATCGATTACATCTATTCCAAAGATGGCAAAGGATGGTAAAGTGCATTCTTATACTTCCAACTGTCAAATTCAGTATTATTGCACTCCATATTTAATGGCGTCTGCAACATATATCATATCCATTTCATAGATAACACTGATAGCAAACCCATGTGCTACTTTTGACTTACAGTTTCACAAATGAAAGACAAGTAAAGATAAACTGCTGTCTGTCAGGAAACAAAAAGTCCCACAGCAACAAAAAAGCAAACACACTCCCACTTTCATAGCCAAAACCCAGATTCCCTGTGTGTTTCTAAATTAGGAATGTTTTGTCAAAGTCTATACTTATGTTAATGAGTATTAATGACTTGCTATATTGTCTTCCACCTAGAAGAGTGTTATGATCTAATGATTAGAGATGCCTCTGCCCAAATTAAGGAGCAAAAAAGACCATATGCCAAAGTCAGTGGTACAGAATTTATTTAACAGTAGGTGAAGAAAGAAAGAAATAGAAAAGAGAGGAGGGCGAGGTGAGGTGATGGAGAGACAGATTAAGCAGAAAGATAATCACCACCCCTGTGGATCCAGTGCTGCCCTGTTCATCCTCTTCTTCTGGTCAGTAGTGGGGGTGTCCACAAAACATAGTGTTCAATGGGTTCATACATATTCAGGTATATGTGGGAACACCAGGCATATTCCCTGTGGGTAGATCTTTGGGCTTCAGTGGCAGATTTTATACACTTTGCCATAGTAGGCAATATCCTTTGGTGATCTTAATAGTGTTTAAGACAATTATGAGAGGCAGACAGAAATTGAATTTGTTTCTCTAAGTTGTCTCAAAGATGGTTCCAAAGAGTAATATGATGTTCTGTCTTTCCTAAAAGAAATTTCAGTCTATTAGTTGCCCTTCTTCACTATTGAGTATAAAAAGAGGTAAGAAGGGAATACTTTATTGAAAATGACTATCAAGGATATTGTGCAACTAGGCTCAGAGAAAGACTATCATCTATTATATTTCTGAATCTGAGAAATGTTCTTCCATAGTCTGTATGTGAAAGAACTTAATTTAAGCTGTCTTAGGTCCATCAGAAGGAGTCAGACAATATAGGCCACGTCTGACTGACATATCTGTTAAATGATGAAATACAGCTTTGGTTTTGCTGAAGATTGACACTGTGATAAACTTGGTGAGCCTAGTGCTGCAGCTTGGCATACATGCATACCTGCTCTGTATCCGTAGAAGTTCTTAGCACATGAAATGAGATGGGCAAAGATCTGAGATGAGTGCAGATGCACCAACAGCTCATGGCCTTCTGCCTATCCGAACTGCCCCAACAGAAAGTTGCAAAAAAAGTTAATTGATTACTTTTCCTAAGTAAGCCAAGCAAGGCCTGCTTACAAAAAGTTAACTATCAGAGGCTTTAGATATCTATTTGCTATCATTTTTCCTCAAGAGGCAAAATTGCTTGACAAGTGTATAAGGAGTATTGACATCAATTGAGCATTTTCCTCAGTGTTGCCACATAACAATTCTGAGATAAAACCAGGTAAGAGACTGATGGCAAAACATTTTTTTCCTGAGTGTCGTTTTGGATGAGTCCACTAGTCTTCTCTCAGTGTTACTGTTGAAAACACTTAAGCTTACAAAGATGCAATTGTCTATCAACAGTGTCAAAGAAGGTGACAACAAACTCTAGATAATTAAAGGCATTAAATTACATTAATTAGTGCTTTCCTGTTTGGGAATAAGAGATTGTATTACTTCCATATATAGTTGCCATATATATATATATATATGCATATATGTGTATGTGTGTGTGTGTGTGTATGTGTACATATTTTATATAAAAATATGTATACACATTTTTATAAAAAGGATAAGAAGGAAATTCAGCACAGGTAAAGTACTGAACAAATGGGGACAACTGGAAATTCTTAGGGCATCATGATATACATTGAATGTATTTCATGACATGCTTCTCAGCCACAGACACTACACTTGCTGAACACTTTCTTGCTTTTACCTCTGATGGCATACATTTCATGCTAAGACAAATGAAATTATATTTAGGCAATCTGTAATTTTAAATTTAAATGTCCTTCCAACAAAGGGATTATCTATTGGAAAATTTTCATTTAAATTGGTCTCAAAGAATAAGTATGTCAGTGTTGGCATTTCACTCACTGTTGTTTTCTACTTCAACTTCCTTATTCTTGACCTAGACTATTAAATAGATATTTTTCAGAAAAAAAAGCAGTTATTATTTTTAATTGTACAGACCTACAAATCCTTTATTGAGTTAGGAATGGCTGGTCTAAATCAATACTGCTGCATTAATCTCAGCCAAAGTATGTGCATTTTCTGTCTGGTTACCTTCAGCCCACCATGACCATCATAATGGTAAATCAGATATGTATCTTTGGTAAAACAGAGTATGTCGGAGTATATAATCTTTTTGAGATTTCAAAAAAGGCCATAAGACAACTTACGGAACATACAGAATCTATGAAAAGTGTTATGAAATAATATTTTTGTTGGTTTTTTTTCATATTTTAAGTATTCCTTTACACATGACTCTCTTATGTTACTGTTTTAATAATTTCACCTATCAAGCTTCTTATCATAAAAGCATTTGAAGATTTTAGCAATATATGTAGTCAAAAATATATATAAAGACCCAGATAAGGACATAAAGACCTGAAGTGCGAAGAATTTATAAGGTAATTGTCATGAATATGTTACAAATGACAGCAGAGAAGTGCAAAAAATACGGGCATAAAATGGTGTGGCTTTGTTCGGTGTCTCTTTCCTATGGATTTTTTCTGGGAGTAAAGGCAACAGTATGTTTTACTTTTATAACTTATCTATCTCTAAATATTTGTGTCAATCAAGTCTCCCCTGAGCATTTTTTAATGCCTTTGGTCAGTTTTAGACAAATGCAACACAGGTATCAATGATAACAGCTCTTGCAGATGCACATAAAATAGAGCAAAGCAGAGAAAACACATCAGTGCTCCAGTGACTCACTGTCAAGATACAGCATGAATGCAGTTTGCCTTTAGAAACTAAAAACATACAGAGAAAATTTATCCTTAAAGGACAAATTTTAATATGAGTGCATCTAATCCAAGATACAGAATAATGCAAAAATGAAACAGAAACCATAGGAAATAGTGATTTACTGCTCATGGAGCTGGATGCTTTAGAAATGTGGAAATTCTGAAGGTGGGTAATGTCTTTGGTGGAAGGTACACTGTACAGAGAACTTAGAGGTCTTCCAAAAAGAGACAAACCCATGTGTCACAGGTCTGGTATTCAGTCTAATGGAAATGAGGTGATCACTAAATACACCTACCATGGGAAGCAATAATGAAGTTCAGAGGAGACAGTAGGCTACCACAGACTTTTAGGCATGACAGACTAATGCCAGGACATCTATTACTGTCTGAACTGTGGTCTGTTGGACTCATCTATCTACCCAACGTTGATACACATGCTTTAATTACACTACCTGACTATCCCAGCCTTTTGGAAATAATTTTCTGTTCAACAAAATCTTGGGTCAGGGAGCTGCCATTATTCACTAGCAGAAGCAATAAGAAAAGCATCTCAGACTCAGTCTGAGCAGCTCAAGCTGCTGATTTTGCTGTGGCCACCCAGAACTTAGCTCTCACTGACTCTGTAGTCAGGCTTGGATTAGGAAGTACATACCCAAGTGCCTGGCAAAGCAAGTTGAACTGTTTCTGGTTTATGTCCAAAAGTCTGAAGTTGATGGAGAACATGCTTGATCTGATAATTCAGCATCAACAAGTTTGGTTCAGGAAAATATGCACTTCTGTAGCATTTTAGTGACAAAAGCCTACAGATAACATAAGTCATATTGACGTTACACTGCATTGTTTATCTCCGGCAGTACACATTTCACCCAGTACTGGAAAAGGAGTTACTTGAACTGTTGCATTAAACAAATGTGTATCTGCTTTCTTCCGTGTTGCTGCCTTTCAGAGACATAACGCCATCAAATATGAAAAGTGATTTGTGTGCTGTCAAATAATCCAGAATTCAGAGTAAGATCAAATTTGTACCTAATGCAACCTTTGCCACTTAATCCCATATTTGCTTTTACAAATATTTGCAAAGAACAAAAACTCTTATGGCTCCTGCATTTTCTAACAGTTTCACTTACACTATTCGCTAACAGAAAAATAATACCACATAAAAAAGACTCTTGAACTAAGTTGTCTGCCAGAGTAAACACTGTGGTCTTAGATACTTGAAATAAGTCCTCAGAATGCATTATATAGTTACAACAGATTGAGCAATAGAGCTGTAAGAGGAAATGAATGTAACAAGCATTTCCAAATGCCAAGTCCTGAAGAAAGCTGTGAAATGTCATCATTCAGTTCACCTCAGTAGACAAAGAAAATCCAAACCTTTGATGACCCCTGCTGAATAAACTAAGCACTGCATTTAAATTATAAGTCAAGATGTAGTTGGAAGAATAGTTCAATGCTCAGTATCATCAAAAAACCAAAGAAAAGGTTTTTATTTTTTTAAAAGGACACATTCTCTCATGACATGCCAAATAAAATAGCTCTTCTGCAGCTGGACTAGCACCAAACCTGAGAGATGTACAAGATAGTGTAATGTCTTAAACAGGTTTAATCTAATTAAGTACAATCCTGCATCCATAAAAAAAAAAAAAAAGTCAAGCTATCAGATCAAAATTATTTTACTGTATAAATGCTGTATTTCTTTCCAGAGAAGAGGAACCTTTAAATGGTACAGCAATCACAAGGAGAATCCAGACACTTTCTGCACTGTCTGATATTGCTTAGGGTGCTGAGGAAGTTCCTGCTGTTCCTTTCCACAACAGCTCTTTCAGCAAACACTCTGCTAAACCTGTGTTAAGTTCTTCCTTTTGGAGTCATGTATTAATGCTGGGAAGCCCTTCATCAAACCAACTCAGTGACTCTTCCTCAGTGCATTTCTCTGGAGAATAGTTAAGGGGGATGTAGAATTAGAGAATTATTTCTCTCTTTTCTTTAAATACATCAATTCCTACAATGACTATGATAACACACAATATAAACTCCTCTATAAAAGGATGATGTAGGTTGTTGCATCACAACATAGAAAACATATGGAATTATTTACACTGTGTCTGAATTGTTAAACTAATTTTTAATATGGTTTTAAAGAAATAAGATTAATTTGTGAATTAATTGCATACAACTGTTAGTTCATTATGGGAATGTATATAAAGGGGAAAGTGTCTAACCTAGACATATGCATAAAAGTTATATCTGTTTTATAGATAAGTAATTTATTACAGGTAAGCAATATATGTACAATGCAGACCAGCTGCAGACATTCCTCCACCATTCCTGGTCTTTTGGCAGTGAAATCTAGCACATGTGTGGGAGACAAAAGAGAACTGCAAAATTAGAGCTGAAGTGAAGGACATTTTTACAACCCAATGAAAGGGGAAGCACTAAATCAGCAGAGTTTAGACATAACACTTTTATTAATCAGTTATAAAATTTATCAATAACATATCAATAACTATGAAACAGACTAAAGAATTTCTTAGTGTGGCATAGTATTTTTGCAGGCAATTCTGAGTTTCACACATGGTTTAAATTCCCCATCTCTCTCTTATCCATCATCTTAGACTTCAGTCTAACAAAGCCAGGCAAATTTATTTCTCACCAGAAATTTCAGAAATGTTACAGAAAATAAAACCAAAAAACCAAAGTATTAATTGGAAAATCATGAGATTAATAATTTTTTTAGAAAAGCAGGACCTGGGAAAATAGAATCATTGCAAAAAGCCTGGAAGATGCTCTTTTCTTCTACCCATCAGCTCTTTTCAAGAGAAGGAATGGAGGCAGAGCAGAGCAAGTGACCATCCCTGAAGTGGCAAGACAAAAGCATATTCCCTTCTAACTCTGATGAAGCACAGAAAGAAGAGTCAGGACAATAAGCTTCCAACATTTCTTAAGGAAGCTAGGCTTGCTTTGCTCACTTCTTCTAGGCATTCAAGGAAGGCAGGCTCTAGAGAACAAAAGAATCTTGTATTTCTTCAAAACTTATTAAAATACAGCATTTGGTCTCTGTTCTAAACAAAAATGGTGTCAGATTCAGAAAACCATGGCATCAAAAATTAACGCTCAACCCAGCTACAAACATAAAAGAAACCTTTCTCCGTCAGGCTAATCTGCCAACTTTCATTAACCATCACGTGTTCTTCAGTTGTGAGGGACAATTCAAAGACAGCTTGTGATACTATATATATATATATAGATATCTTGGGCTGTCACTTGACATTTTAGATTAGAGTTACATGTGATCCAACACAATGTGTGAAAGTGTCACAAGAAAGCCACCCTGCCACTGTTCTGATGAACAAATCAATAACATAATATGGGGGATGAAGAAACCTCTTGTCACATTTAATGGTTGTTTTTTCAACCTGAATCAGTACATTATATAACTGAAAGCACTGACCTAATAGCTAGCAATGGTAGCAACATAATGAAATGATAAAATAAGGGCCCCAGGAAAGTACCTTTTCAGTCAAAACACAAAACTGTGTTATCATCTGGTCAGTGGTTTAGGATACAGACACACCACAGAGAATATGCAATCTGCATAATTAATTTACATTGCTAGATATTGGGTCACCTGAGGATGCCTGTGAAATCAGTGAAAATACAGATTTTTGCAGTTTTTCTGTACTACTAGAAAAAGGTAAAATACTTCCAGACACATACATAGGAAAAAAGAGAGGGATCCAACCAATTCTCATTGCTGTCCTCACCGAAATATTTCACCACATTTAAATTAGATAAACATCACAGCCCCATGACATGAAGTAAGGCCTTAAAGACCGGGTAGTCCTCAACAATAAATACATATATTTAGATTTGTATCTGTATTATGTTCACACAAAAATTTTCTTCAAGTATCAAATACACTGTGATCTTTTATACAGACTGTAATACAAACCAAAAACTGTTTTGAGTTTCTCTGAGAAACAATTTGATGTTTCTAGCAAGAGGATTTATTATTATCTGATTGCTCAATAAGGCAGCCATTACCCTGAATAGATCCTAGGCCTCTCTTACAGCTAGAAAGTTTTTTTGATGTAACTTGACAGTAGGCTTATTGAATTAAATGCGTCTAAGATACAAGCTACTTGTGTTACTTCATATGGCTTGTGTAGATCAGTTTTAGTTTTTTCCTTTGTAGCCTACTGTGAAAAGAGTAAGTGTTACCTGAATTTCTTTTATATTGTGCTCTTTTTTGTGAGGCAAAGTAGAATGCAATATTTCAATCAAATAGACAATTCCTTTCTCTGAAGCTTCTGGAGAATCGAAAGTGGCAAAACCATTATTTTTGCAAATGGAGTTCTACTTACCTTACTAATTGCCAGCCCTCAGGGCACTGTGAAGGTTGTGTAGGTGTAAGAAGTTTCTCCACGTGATCTCACAAACTGAAAGGGACATTGTTGGGCTAAAACCTGTATTTTAAAATATCTTTTATAAAAAAACTTCAGTGAAAAAAACATCCCTTTTATGTGAACCATTTTTGATGGGTCTCCCTTTTTCTTTTTTGTTCAATTATAATAATAAAAGCAGACTGTGGCACTTGAGACGGACACGGGACACGACACTCGAGGGTCGTGCGATTTAATCGGGCGCAGTTCTCTTTAAATAGTGATTGAGAGCCCCGCGGTTGGTCCTGATTGGCTGAATTCTGCTGCCGCCCGGCCAATTGGCCAATAGCTGTCTGCATCCCCAACGGCCTAGGCTGGTCGAGTTATATAATCATTAGTAATATAATTAATTATATGTTAGTTATTTAATTACAGCTAGGGTTATCTATATCTGTGAGGCCTCCAGGCCAGCTGTTAGCCACCACAGTAGACCACGCAGACTCATTTTAAGGTGCTCTCCCGTGGTAATACGATATTGTATTAGCATTGAGCTGAAATCTCCTGCAGGAATATGCTTACTTTCAATGCACTCTACTGTACAAAATGTTTACAAATATTTTAAAGCATTAAATACGACTTACAATTAATCCCCAAACATTAATACACTTTTGCTACAAGTGTCATTGATTATCCTTTAAACTAACAGAGAAAGATTCCTTTTCACTGTTGTGATATATTTCATAACTTATTACTCTAATCTCCATTATTGTTACCAGTTCCACCTGTTGATTGTATAAAACTTGTACAGAGTACTTAAAAAACATAAGAAAATGTTATTGAAAAATATAATACTTAGAGGTTTGCTTCAATAGCTGTTTTTAGTACCCAAAATTACTTCATGTGTTTTCCCTTCTTCCCCTTCCTTTTAAAGCTTGCGTGCTCTCTCTTGCCTTTTTTAA
Organism: Toxostoma redivivum; assembly: GCA_013397375.1. NCBI lineage: Eukaryota > Metazoa > Chordata > Aves > Passeriformes > Mimidae > Toxostoma > Toxostoma redivivum. The sequence goes on along the minus strand of VXBI01006422.1, from coordinate 1,427 downwards.
AGTATCAGGAATTTTACATACTACCTAAATGACAACAAGGTTCTGACAAGACAGACAAGCAACGCAACTAAATGAATTTTGAGATATCATGATAAGATCATGACGATTTTTTTTTTCCTTATTGTCCACTGCAACTTTCTACTTGCAGCTCCAGGACAAAATCAAAAGTCAGTTCCAAGTCATTCCAAACAGACACAGTAAATCTGCATATGCCAAATGATACAGTTTCCTATGATGAAGTTATTACTCACACAGCAGGCACCTTAATACTCACAAGCAACATTCCTGGAATACAGATAATAAATGGTTGTGTAGCTCTCTAGGACGTTGTTATTATATCCACCAGTGAGAGATCATCAAGTATGTGTCTTCATGTAATGCCTGCCAAATTTTAAGTCAGTGACTTATATACGTTACCTAAATGTTTTTCAGAATTCAGCTTTGAAATTTGATGAGATTTTCTTTTTCTGAAGCAAAAACATTCCAGAGATGCAGGGCAACGTTCCAGGTAGATGGTTTTTTTTTAGGTTGGATAAGGTCTTGAGCAACCTGGTTGAGTGGAAGGTATTATGGCAGGGACACTGGGACTAGATAGGCTTCAAAGTTCCTTCCAGCCCTTAACATTCTATGATTCTATGATTTGGTGATTTAGAAAAAGATCTGGATTCAACCTTAAACCTCATAAGTAATTCAGTACATATAATGCTTTAAAATGTCAGTTACTACTATTCAGGTTCATTTTCATGAAGCGTAAACCTACAAATATATGGGAGACTGTAAGTCTAGTTTGAGAATTCAGTACAGGCTATATAGACTGCAGAATGACTCAGATGCTATAGGATCACTGATGTACATTTATTAGTATTAATTTGTATAAATTTGACCTGCAAAGGGACAAAAGAATGAGAGGATGTGAAAACTGAAGGGTACATCTCATGTGTGAGACTAATAAAATAAAAATCACAATAAAAATCTTTTATCACAATAAAAATATTTTATCAATGAAAAAGTAATGTCCTAGAGTTTAGGGAAAAAAGCTAACCAAACCAACACAACAAATTTTCTGAAGCCTACAAGTGAGGTAGAAAAGGCCTCTCGAGTCAAGAGTAGCATAAAAGAGAGCAGTGATATACTAGTACGATTGCTTTGTTTCACCCTGCATAGAATATAACTGGCCCACAAACCACCATTTTTTCTTTAAGAAGAATGAAAATTTAATTCTTCATTCTTGTTCCTCTTTCCTCTGGTCTCCCTTGAAGGAAAAGGGACCTCTTCACCTAGACATTCTTACTATTGCCTTATCACTTGCGTTTTTCAAAACAACTTTTTGACAATTTTATTTAAATGGCTGGAGAAAGGGGCCAACAGGAACCTCAGGCAGTTTAACAAAAGGAGATTCCAAAAGCTGCACCTGGGGAGGAATAACC
>VXBI01006412.1:67155-88262 GCA_013397375.1 Toxostoma redivivum | reverse complement strand
CAAGGCAAGGCAAGGCAAGGCGAGGCCAGGCAAGGCAAAGCAAGGAAAGGAAGTAAAATAAAAAAACCTGCTCTGATCTTTTTAAATTCGTGGGGTAAATACCCTTTTGTAATGCAAATTTTTTTTTGTTTCTTTATATGAATCTCTACATGCATTATATATTTGTACTTTTCCAATCATGCAGCATACTGCATTCATGGAATATTACATTACATATATTTTGAGTTAAACAAAACAAAGACTTTTGCTTAACTATACATTGGAATTACTGTTCTCAATTTACTTTTAAAGCCATCAAAGTCAGCTCACACAATTGCTCATTTGATAAATTTTATGAAATGTGTTTTGGACTCGAATTTCCCAGAGAATTTAGAAGTAAACCGCCATGCAACTTATTACAGGATTCTGGATATGTTAGAAATCTATGTTTTTTATCACTGGATTTGCAGATCATCTAATTTCTTGTCTTTTTTTCTGCTTCTAGGAGCTAATTGCTGATTAGTAGAGGTATAGTTTCTCCTTTTGCAAAAGAAAATTGAAGGAAAATATATTTTCTCTAGGTCTGGGCTACTGGGAAATGAGAGGCAGGTGAAGCATTTTATAGCATACAGAGAAATGCAAGACAGAGATAAAATGGATTCTGGGATCATTTGCATGCTCCATTTCTGCCTTACATGGCATCCAACCCTTGCTTTTTTCCAGCCTTTGTGGTATTATTGACTGCCTTGAAGTATTCAGCAGGATTCCGAGACTGAATAACTGAAGTTAATGGCTGTGTTTTTTCATATTATCTTAAGATGGACTTGCAAAACTAATAGTTACTTTTTTTTTTTTTTTAATTTTGGTCATAGTTTTATATAGCTGTTAATTTAATATCTTCTGTGATCAAACTACTCATGGTTTACTGGGCACTTTGACTCCAGAAGATTAAAAATTTAAAATGCTGCAAGAGATTTCTCTGCCAGTATATTTTGTGCATTGCTCTTTTGTTTTATTTCAGATTTCATGCCATCTCTCTTGTCAGAACAACCTAGCCCGCAAATAACTGGATGATATCCAGATTCATTGCTGTTTTGGTCTGCAAGGGCTTGGCTGAAGAGCTAAAACCACAACATGCCAAATTGAAATGCTTCCCTAGGTCTTGAGCAAATAAAATTCCTAGTTACCCAAGTGGATTTTTTTCTTAATGAGAGACACATCAAGATCTTGAGATTTGGCTCTACAGCAATTCAGAGAACTACAGGTACCATTAATGAAGTTCCTGGCTGGCTGAATTTAATTAATTTGTGGCATCCAGTTGTCTCTGTCTCCCAATGACTCAAAAGGGGAAAGAATAACCTGCTCTCACAGCACTAAAATACTGCAAATATAAGTTAATATTCTGTAAGATCTATTTTCAATTGTGAAGAGAAACTATAAATTAAGAATTTAAACGCACACCTAGCAGTAGAGCTATTGAAACACACCTACGAAATAAAGGCTAAGGAAGTATAACAAAAGTGATGTTACTGAAGAAAAATTTGTAAAATTTCCAATAGTACTTCTTCCTCAAGTAGCAAACTCAATAGCAAAATTTTGTTTTCTTCTGTGTTCATAAACACTTCTTTAATTTTACTTTTCTAGCAGTACATGAAAAATGAAAAACGTGCTTGAAAGATTTCCTGTCTGTGTACATAACTCAGTAAGCTACTGACCAGCCTATGGAAAAATTCAGGTGTGGGACACCCCCTCAGGAACCTATCACATGGATGTGATATACATTCCCACAACAGCTCAGATGAGCTTGAGATTTTTTTCCCTGATTCTTAAAATTAAAGAAATTAGGCTGAAATAAAGAATGCAAAAACACACCAAAAAACCAACATGAAACAGTCCAAGATAAAAGATCTGACTGGCCTGTGCTAGGCATTTTCCTTTATCAGCTTTTATTCTTTGCATCCATGCAAGAACTTCTCAAATGTATTGACCAAGGCAGATCCAGTGTTCTCTTCAGAAGGACAGGTAAGCAAATAGATACAAAAGACACTGTTTGATCGGCTTCTTCCATAGTAAGTTGCTGAAGTGGACTTTTAGTGTATTGTTGCTAAACCTAAAACTGTCTTAAAATTGCAAATAAGAAAACAAACAAACAAAAAAAGTGTGTAGACTACAAGCAGAATTCCACACCAAAAAAAGCCGCCAAAATATGATCTGTCCCAGCTCTCAAACAAGGCCCTGTGGCAAGATTGTAGTTGATGGTAAGTCCTGTTTTCTGGAACAGTCTAATATCTAGCCTCAGGTAGACCCTGGTTTTCTTCCCTTCCTATTCACTCATTCACCCTGAAATTCTTTAGTATTCTAGTATCATTACTCCTTTTGAAAGCTTCTTGTGATTGAATGTTTAAGTGCTCTAAGAGCTGAATGGTATTTAAATGTTATAATGATTCCTTAGAATTAGATTTATTCATTTTAATCAAGGACGCTAAGTAGTATTTCTAGCTCTCAATGAAGCTTCTGTTGAGACAAAACCAGAGCAAAACTAGCTGAATCTGCTTTTACACAACAGAATAGTTCTTATAATTTCCTAATGTCTTTCTTGGTGAACAATTATTTTTAGGAATGGTTACACACCTACATACATATGTATACAAACATCTCCTAACAGAACTTTCAGCTAAGAAAGATGTCAGCCTTGCAGCAATGCTGCTGGCACCATGAAGAGAATGATCTTTGAGAAGGCAAAGGCAGTAAGAATACTGGAAAGGAGAGAAACTTTGAACTTCTGAGAAACTTCGAGCTGCTTCTAGCCACTGCGTTTGCAAGATTCAGCACCTGTCACAGGGAAGTCAACTAAAGCAGGATATTAGAACATGGAATTCTTGTTTTCTTTAGAGCTGCTATGAACTCAGTAAAGATCTTCTTTCCTAAAACATTCATTTATGTAAAATGAATTTGTCAGTTTCAGAAACTAGTTTCCAGCTAGATTCAGATGAAAAATAACCTTCTTTTGATTTATGTATTTAATATTTCACACTAAAAATGTAAAACTACAGCAGTTGTTTTATAGCGACTGAGATCAGAAGACATAAGGGTAATTTATTATATTTATTATTTTGCTTTATAAAACAATAAATCAACATTATTGAAAATTAAATGCATGTTAGACTGTGAGGAACTTTCGATGTATAATAACGTTTTACACATTTTACCTTTGAATATATGATGTTAATCTGAATTATTCATGGAAACCTTGGACTTTCCTTTGACTTAAATTAATACAAGAATTTCATTTCTAAAACCTATTAATGCTCTGCAGGAGGAAAGCAACAGTAATTAATTTCTCTTCAGTGGGGTTTTTTGAATTTTGTTTTGTATACGACTGTAAGCAAACAAAGGAAAATGCAGTAATCCTAGGTCTTCTGTACTTTCCTTTGTAGTAGAACTTGATCATCATTTAGGATCTTAGACTGGTCTTGTTATGATGTTATAGTTCAGGAACTATTTCAGTTGTAAAAGTTGATCTGGACAGAAACCCCAACAGATGTGTCAGACTAAGAGCAGTTTTTAAAATCAATTATTAAAAACTCACATTCATCTACAGATGATAATATCTATTTACTAGAGTAGCTTGGGTGTTTCAAGTGTTCATTGTTCTTTTTTTCCTCCTTTTTTAGTATTAAAAAAAAATTACATTGTAGAAATGTTTTACTGTGTTAGTAGAGAAGTGATGTGAGCTACAAAACCAGCTCACCATGTGCTGCCCTATGTTTAGGTACAATATTGAAAAAATGTTTTCAAATCTTTTCTGTAGTACTCGTGCTGTTCCACTGATAATTTTCGTATCCTTGTCCTGTATTTTTCTTACCTTTACACCCTACACTGAAGCTAAATCAAATTTGCAACTCTCTAAAATGATACAATATCCCTGCAGATACAATTTTGCTGTAGAACATTCTAATCTGGATCATGTGTTATCCTAAAAAAAAAAAAAAGAAAAATACTTGTCTAAGTGTACAACACATGACATTTTTAGTCTATTTTAATGTTCAAAATATGGTATATATTTGGGTATTCTGTATTTTCAAAATTACTAAAATTACTAAAATTATGAAAATTGTCACATATATTGTTACAGGCAAGATTTCTAAAATATGGGTCTGCTGTTAAATTTCAAAATTTACATTAGGATCCATACTTACCTAAATATGAGAGCTATTAGTGATTTAAATACTTATTAATGCAGACTATTTAGATGCCTGAATATAGATTTAAGAAGATATCCTAGGACTGTGGAAATCAATGGGAATTTGCTGTAGTTTTAAACAGATCTGGGATTTTAATCTTGGTCCTTAAGAACCAGAATTTAAAAGCACTTAGCAGCTAAAAATGCAGACAGACAATAAGATTTTCTTCTGCTTATATCCATGGGGATATAAGGGGATATGGTCTATGGGGTCATGGAGATATCAAGGGGAAATGAATTCCCGTGTGCATTTGAAAATCTCACCCCACCTCCATCTACAGTATCAAAAATCTCTATATTGTGAATATGTCTATGCAGCTAATTGTCTTATTGACAACATGATTATAGAAATGTACGTAATAACCACTTATTTAACAAAAAATCACAACCAAACAAAAAACTCCTGTTTGTGTAGAATATGAAATATGTCATCATAAGAAGGGTTTCTTCTATTACAAATGTGCCCTTCCTGGTAAGAAGAGGAGCAGAGGCTGGGTAGGCTCACTGGGAGAGAAGCCTGTGAGGGATCTCCTCTGTGCTGGACAGAAGGGATGCTGCCACAGGATGGATGTATGCACAGAAGGGACACACATCCCACCCTCACAGTGGCAGGAATTGCCTTGTGAGGGACACCTGCCCTGGGTGAGTGGTGCTTGTACACCACCTTTCACACTCAGCAGAAGCTTGTGCAGCCTGGTGAAGCAGAGGCCCCCAGGGTAAGCTGGCATATCTGAGCTGACCTGATGCTGCACCCACAGCTGAGGAGCACAGCAGGCTCGGTGAATGGTCTGGACCAGGAGCTGCAAAATCCACTGGCATGGGAAGTTTGCACTGAATGGTGTGCTGGGAGCTCTGCGAGCTGTTTTTCATTAGAGCATGGGGGAAAACCCTTCTGTATCTTGGCTGGGATGCAGTTTGATACAGTTTTGTTGTGATTTTAGCTTCTGCTTAAGTCAGGTTTGGGCACATTGTGTTGTTTCTAGTATTTTATGGACAAATGCTCTTTAATAGTCTGTCTTCCTGAGAATTTCGTTTTTTCTTCCCTTCAGATCACAGCAGCACCTATTTGTGTGGGGCAATTAAGCCCCAAACTATTCCTGGTACTCCCAGAAGTGACATGCCAGAGTCATGTCCAAAAGAGACCAAAGCTCCCTACCCTTAGAGCCTGGTCTGCAATTTTTGGGTTTCAAAACAACAGTGTGAACTCGATTTTGTGGCTCCATAAAGAAAACTGAACTGAGCAAGGAATCGATTCTCCAAATGCTTTCCTATGCTCTAACTGGCTTCAGTGGAAGAGAAATTATTCCTCAGAGGTGATTTGTCAGCTGTCCTTCATCACATCATCAGTTGCATGCAAATGGAAGTTTCCTTTTGGCACAGACTCCTTATTGCAATCTCTTAGTTGATAATTAAAGTTGCATTTCCAAAAAGTTTTCACTAGTTGCAACATGTTTTGTAGTTTTAAGGACCTTATTTAAACTTCTGATTTTGGCATGGCTGCTGGAAAATGTAAGAAAATGGATGTTTCTCTACAGTCTTCCCAGTCATTTAGAAACATTGTTGGACACTAGCTCAGACTGCAAGGAGTACTGGCAGAAGGGTAATATATTTAATATATTAAATATATTCAATATATATTGCTTTCAAATCAGAAAATAATATCTCTTGTAGGCTAACCATTAAATTTCTTTTTACATAAATCATGTTTCTAATACTTGAAAGAGTTTTTATAAGAGAAGAAACTGTGGAGAGACCTCATAGCAACCTTCTAGTACCTGGAAGGGGGCCTACAGAGAAACTGGAAGAGAGGAACCAGGAAACAGGGAGAGAAAAAGGAGGAAACAAGGAAGGGTAGCCTTCATTGAGAACTGTAGTGATAGGACAAGGAGGAATAGGTACAAATTGAAACAGGGGGGAAATACAACAGCCATTAGGAAGAANTCAGCTGTCCTTCATCACATCATCAGTTGCATGCAAATGGAAGTTTCCTTTTGGCACAGACTCCTTATTGCAATCTCTTAGTTGATAATTAAAGTTGCATTTCCAAAAAGTTTTCACTAGTTGCAACATGTTTTGTAGTTTTAAGGACCTTATTTAAACTTCTGATTTTGGCATGGCTGCTGGAAAATGTAAGAAAATGGATGTTTCTCTACAGTCTTCCCAGTCATTTAGAAACATTGTTGGACACTAGCTCAGACTGCAAGGAGTACTGGCAGAAGGGTAATATATTTAATATATTAAATATATTCAATATATATTGCTTTCAAATCAGAAAATAATATCTCTTGTAGGCTAACCATTAAATTTCTTTTTACATAAATCATGTTTCTAATACTTGAAAGAGTTTTTATAAGAGAAGAAACTGTGGAGAGACCTCATAGCAACCTTCTAGTACCTGGAAGGGGGCCTACAGAGAAACTGGAAGAGAGGAACCAGGAAACAGGGAGAGAAAAAGGAGGAAACAAGGAAGGGTAGCCTTCATTGAGAACTGTAGTGATAGGACAAGGAGGAATAGGTACAAATTGAAACAGGGGGAAAATACAACAGCCATTAGGAAGAAATTCTTTATTTTGAGGGTGGTGAGACAGGAACAGGTTGCCCAGAGAAGTTGGGAATGCCTCATCCCTGGCAGTGTTGAAAGGCAGGTTGGATAAAGCCTTGAGCAACCTAGTCTAGTGGAGGTGTCCCTGCACATGGCAGGGGGAGTTGAGACTAGATGATATTTAAAGTCTATTCCAACCCCTTAACAATCTATGATTTCTGTGGGGAAAAGCATCATTCATATTACTATTATTTAGACCAGCCTGTGTCATCCATCTCTTCAACTGTCATATAAAGTCCTGAAATGGGAACACTGACGAGCAGAATGTAATCTAGGATTGTTGGGAAATGGGCAAAACTGAGTGCTGAGAAGGTACAATGTGTAAGGGTCAGTCTCTGCTAGAAGAACACATGGTCCTAGGGTCAAACCTTTGGGGCTTTGTCTCTTCTGATTTTTTCCTTCCAGTTATAGATGATGCTCTGCATGCTGACTCAACTGAGTTGTCTCTGACAGACAGTATTTCCATTTCCTCTCATTCCTACTTCCTTTGTCAGCACAAGCAAAGCAGGAAAGAGTCTGTGGTTAAGCAGGGTTATCTCCCCTTTTCTGACAATATGCTTCCTAAACAACTTGTTTGTCCACACTTTTGCATGTTTCATCCTTCATTATTTAGTGTCATCTTAGTTGTAATGTCTTTCCACTCCTTCTGATGCATTAAGTAACAACTTACTAATGTTTTTCTTCCTATCAGCACACTAGGCTCCTGAGCATTAACCATGCTGCTAATCCTGTAATTTAGTTCAGACTCTGAAACATTTGGGGAAAATGATTGGGGAAATGGCAAGTGTGAAAGGGCAAGAAAAAATTACAAGACTGAGAAACCACCCAATGTCGCCCAAAGCTGGTAAATTCAATACAGAAAAAGAAATACTTCCGGTATTGCAGTTAGCTCTCATTAGCACAGGCTATTGTTGGTGCCCAGAAATCAGAGATAATTTGGGATTAAACAACTAAATTAATATGGATATAAACCACAGTTCAAAACCTGGGAACTTTTATATTTACAGAAAATACTTATACTTCAGTCTTTGAGTACTAAGGGTAGAACAAAGCCTTAATAGCTGGGAGAGGGTGAAGTAGATACTGTGTCATGGGCAGAGATATTCTAACAGCTGTCTACCTCAGAAGCTTCTGATGCTGGCCACTGGAGACAGAATACTGGGATAGATGGACCACATTTCTGCATTTTGTATAAAGTTACAAGGTTACTGTGATATGATAGATGAAAAATTTGATTAAATTCAGCTGTATCTAAATAAATAAATAAATCTTCAGCATAAAAGAAACATTTACTTTCATGCAGTTCTCTGAACAACTTTTTTCTCCTTTTTCTTCCTCCAAATCCTATAAGAAAAATAGAACCTTTTTGTTCAACATTACAAGTAGTTGCTGTTACACTTGAAAGAATTATGTGGTAGTGCCATACCCAGAAGTAAGATCATAGGTGGAGTTCCCTCTGCTTACTGTAATAATGGTATTATCATAGTAGGAATGCCATAGAATATTATCTTATCAAAGAGTTGTAGACATATTTTCTACATGTTCCAAAGCTGATTCTTTGCCCTTTCCCCCCACTCAAAACCAGGTGATTGATGATGTTTGTGAATGGCTTCTGGAATTAGTCAGCATTATTTAAGCGAGAGCATTTCACAGTTTCATTCTGTGAAATGGGGAAAAAGAAAAATCCCTAAATTCCTTTAAAGTGTTTGATGAAGCAGCAAAGTGAGGAAACTCCTAATTGCCTCTCTCAGCTAGTCCAAGCATGCTTTGGTATTTCAGTATGCAGACTTCATTAAGCACAGTTCCAGGATTTCAGATGACATGGAGGGATTCTCAGGCTTTTTTTGTGTACACACAATTTACAAGCAAGTACTGAGTACCTTTGTTGTGGTTTCATGGCCTTGTACAGCAAGGAAAATATTTTCAAGCACACATTGAAATAGAGTGACTAGTTGTAAAAACTACCAGTGGCTTGTTTTTTATCATTTTGCCCACAGAATAGTCTTTGCCTAGCTCCTTTGTTTTTAATGTAGGTGGAGGAGCAATAAGGTTTGCATGACTGTGCTGCATTAAGGCTCACAGAAGAAGAAATTCCAAGCTGGTTAGGGAGGCTGAGGTTGTGCTGTAGGTCTTGTTCACTGAGGCTCCTGAAATGCTACTTCTGCAGAGAGTACTGGTGACTATGTTCTGCAACCACATGGCTGGTCTTCTGACAGAAGTTTCCCTGGAGTGTGTTGACCTGTGCCAGCTACCCAAATATGCAATGCAAATGAATGGAGAATGTAATTCCTGATGTCAGGCTTTACCCCAGGTTACAGAGTTCAGGTGAGACAGACACTTTGCTACTGACTTTCTGTACCAGTTAATTTTAACTCATTAAATGTCTGAAGAGGAAAATTCAAACACGATTCCCAAGAAACAGGCTGTGCTTTCTGGCTGAAACGCCAGAGTAAACTAGTCATGGAAATGCCACTGAGAGAGCAGTACGAGGCAGGCAAATCTGACTGCAGTCTAGGTGAGATGTGCAGGGACTGAAGACTAGCCTAGCCAATAATTCTATGCTTGTATTATCAACTTCCCCATTTATTTTTTCTTTATTTATATTATATGCCACAGTCCCATTGCACTGGGATAATGAAATCCTTATATTGGACTGACTGGTGCAAGGGAAGAATGAAAAACCATCTAAAAATGCTCTTCACCAGAGCCTCCTGACAAAAAACAGAGGCTCCTACTGCTCCCCTGCAGGGCCCCTGTTGGCAGAGCATTAGGAGGAAATCTGTACACTGGAATATGTCTGGTGCAGAGCAGTGCCTCTTACCACACATTAGATGGATTTTGTTGAATTTGGCCTGCTGCATCAGTTATAATTATCTTTCTGTCTTTGTATGAATCAGATAGATAGAGGTTAGCAGGTCTGGAATACCTCTTTCTCCATCAAAGATATGTAGGGGTTTTTTTAAGAAAAATGCAAAAGCATGGAGAAATTTATCTTGAGATGTGACAATCAGTGTTCTACCACAAACCAATAGCAAGAAGAAAAATGTGATAGATCAGTTATCATGTAAAATACTGGACAATGACTTATTTCAAGTTAATCTGACTCTCCATTTCCTATTCATGTGGTGCTGAACTTTTGGGATTGATCTTCAGCTCTCAGGGTGATGAGGCACTGCCACAAGCTGCCTAGAGAAGTGGATGCCCCATCCCTTGTTTGGAGTTGCTTGAAGCAACTTGCTCTAGTAGAAGCTGTCCCTGTCCATAGGAGGGAGTTGAAAATAGATGATTTTTCAAGTCCCTTTCAATCCAAACCATTCTTTGACTCTATGATTCAACTGCCTATCATCAAAGTCAGCCCATGGTGATTTAAGACATCGCATCAGGTCATGGTCTGTATCATTTAGCCAGCAAACAACTCATATCTAGCCATCTTACCTAAGAAATCAATGGATTTAGAAAAGGGCAGAGTGGACTGGCAGCTCTTAGAAAAATGTTTCTAAGGTAGACAGAGATGGTTTGCTAACAAAGAGCTTCAGTAAAGAAACATGCAGTGTTATTGATTTAAATCCAAGCATAATATACTTGACTAGACCTTTTATAAATTTTGCTATTCTTTTGTTTCATTATAACCTTAGGAGAGGATACACAAAATGCTATTTTTAAGAACATTGTTTGATCCTTAAGGGAACAAAGAGAAAGTTTTCTGCTTTGACCTGATACTATGTTTCCAGATGGGTATAGTGTCTTCTGAGCTGCCAGATTAAATAACTGATAATCCATAAATATTACCAAGTAAGCAAAAAAATACCTCACATAAAAATCCTGATTGTGTTTATTGCCCCCAGGGCTCAGTAAACCAAGATTGTTTATATCATGTACAAAAATATTTGGTCAACAAGGAATCTGCTAAATAATTACTTAGGAACAAGTAACGTCTCAAGTTGTTATTCAAAGCCATGCTCTTTTAATTACTTACACAATCATTGCCAAGAAAAACAGGCAGATCAGGAGAATGGGTGCCTGTAACAAAGATGCTGCCAGAATAGATTCGTATTTGTGAAACTTATTCATGTAGGGCAAAGTGCTGGTTTTCTGTCTGATGATGCATATTCTTCCTTTTCCTTTATTCTCTTTAAATTCTTTCTTTCTTTCTTTCTTTCTTTCTTTCTTTCTTTCTTTCTTTCTTTCTTTCTTTCTTTCTTTCTTTCTTTCTTTCTTTCTTTCTTTCTTTCTTTCTTTCTTTCTTTCTTTCTTCAGTTGAGCCTTATGGATAGCTGCAGTAGACTGGCAAGGCAGATACCAACATGCAGCATACCAACTAAGACTCAGTGTTGCAGAAGGAGGAGTAAGGAGGAGTCATTCTGTTTTTCTTCCATTTAAATCTGTTGCATGTTTACTGAGTTGAAAAGATTAGTGCCTTGGAGATCATTTGCTTTCATAAGCTTTAAACTAGAGTAGGAAAAGTTTCATGTCTTGATTCTTTTTCAACAGCTCTCTCTCTTCTCAGCAAGGCACATAGGAGCAAGCTGAGACATATTGATTGCCAGCAGTCTCTTCCAACAAAATTGCCCTGTCTGAATCAGTTAAACTGGGTGGGAAGAGATAACTTCTGCCAGTTTTCTACCATCATCTCTCCTAGCATGTGGTGAAACACCCAGGGCATTCCTCAGGGTTTTATACTCAAGACAAAACGCTCCAGATTTCTTTATTCAAATGATGTCAAAACTCTAGCCCAAATGTAGCCATACCTCACATAGCTTGTAGCCTTTTTGTGTTTTATTTAGACTTGCTGTGAAATATTGATTCTCTTCATGTTTCATAGAGGGGAAAAAAGGATTTTAAAACAGTCAGGAAGTCAGGAAATAGGAGCTTTCAGATTCATATTATCCTTATCGAAATCTAATGTGAAGAGTAAGTAATGATGTCTAAATCTCTGCACTCCTGAAAATATTTCTGGAGGGATGTGTGTCTGGTGGTAATGAAAAAAACCTCAACAAACACAAATAATTAAAAAATATCTGATTCACGCAAAGCTAATTCCATCCAGAACAAACTATGCCCCAGAGCAGCAAACTTGAAACTAGCTAAATTTAATCAGATTTCTCTCTCTAACCAACAGTGTCAGAAATTTACCAGAATGATTTTCATGATTATTGTTTAAAAGTAACAGACAAGAATGAAGATTTATTTATGGTTTTGGAAAAAAAATTGTGGAGGTACTTAAGGAAGAATTAGAGGAATCTTCTAGGTTTCGTAAAAATAATCCAATTTCCAGTTCCCAAGTGGATTAACAACCAGTCTGAAGGTCAGATATTTTGCCTTAGCAAGGTTACCTGATCATCCCTGAGAAAATTAGTGCTTTTGGCACTGTGTAATAGGTCAAGTTCTTCTTATTGATAAGTACTTCTTTCAACCAGCTTAACCACTACATTTTAAATGCTCAATGATAAGACTAATTTGTTTTTTGCTCTACTGTGGCAGAGAAAAAACTGAAAACAAGGAATCTGGAACAAGGAGCAACCTTATAAACGCAAACCAGTGCAGAGTGCTGTTCATTAGGGTGTTTGGTCTTGGCAGCAGGGATATAGGAATTTCCAAGTTCTGATTACAATTTCACCACTGACCTGCTGAGTGCCCTGGGCAAATCCTTCCGGTCTCGCGCTCCTTGTGTCTCCCTAGAGTAACAATAACAGTATCTAACTGCCCCTCAGTAAGGTTAAACATTAATTAAATGCCTTGTTAGTCTGTTGCCAAAACTCAATCGGAATAGTTATTTCCTGTATCAAAATTCCCTATTCACTACCTGATTAAATCTGGAGCAGTGCACTGAAAAAGTCATTGATCTCTATGATCTGTTATAAACCATCTGGTGGCTTCTCACAGGGATGTAGGAAAATAGGATGTCTCCTATTTTCTAGAGGCAAAAAAAGAAAAAAGAGTGTTATAGAAATTAATGTGTATTATTTTTCTGCTTCTATAGTAATGATGAAGCATCTTTTCCTATGAGGAAATTAATGAGCCACACATGGCTCAAAGCCAGAATTTAGGTGGTGTGCTATTTTTGTTTTGTTCCTTATTTGCTTTTAGTGCACTCTGGTTTAAATGTGATCATGGGACAACTTCCACAGCTTACCAGGTCAAAGAGTGTTGACTTTTTTTTGTCTGGTATGTAGTTTAGCTTCTCTGTTACTGCAGAAAGCCCAAAATTAACCTAATATAAAAAGACGGTCCCAAAAGCCCACATAAATTACATTTCTGCTGAATAAGACTAATATAGCTGAGCTAGGACAACTGCTGTAGACACAATATGGCTTTATTTACAATTACTCATTGCGACGAACACTCCTCACCCACCCACACACACACTTAATTCTAACTAGATTTCATTTATCAGTGCTGCATTCTGAAAAGAGAAATACAATAGGGATTACATTATTGGTTTATGAATAATAATAAATACAGGAGTCAGCAGATATTGAAACCTGGAGAGATGTTTTCCTTACAAAGAAGTTAGAAGCTTCACATATTTATTTATTTTCTCTAAGAAGATGTTAAATGGAAACTTCATAATCATAATTATTTGCACCATAGTGCAAACTGTGCTAGACTCATTAGTGGTTTATATCATTACCTTATTACTAACATGACAAAGTCTCTCCAGATGAAATTTCAGGATAGTTGATTATCCAAAATTATTAAGCAAATAGGGAAGCATAGTCTTGTATTTAAACTTCCAGCTTTTTTCCTTCAGTGACTGTGAATGTAGTCTTTATTCTGCAAATCAGTACGCTGTGGTTTTGTCAGTTCCACAGTCAGAGAGAGACAGAGAGAGGCAGAGAGAGAGAAAGAGGAAAGCACAAACACCCATCCTGAGTTGTAGAAATGTAATTGCATAGGGCAGAGGAGTCCAATTTTGTTTTCTGAATGAAGATGCAAGTGTAGAAACAGAAAAAAGGGCTGGAAATCCCTACCTCTCTGCTTTGACAAAATTAAGGGAAAAATAACCCCTAGCTAATGCTTCACAGAGGTTCTAGAAATGTATTGCTACCATAATCACAAATAAGATAATCTGCAAAAAAATGAGTAACTATCAGCAGTGCTGTCATTTTGATTATTTCTACAAGACAGCAACTTTCAAAATTAAATTTTCTTCCAAACAGCTCTCCTGTGTACTTTAATCGCAAAGCTCAATTTACTAGCTGACTCCTCCACAGCCCCTCTTTTGGGATTGGTGGGGAAGATTTTACTAGCTACTTTTTGTGTGGTAATTTTTTGTGCCACACAGGTTCAGTCACTCCAACCTATCTTACATTTGCAACATCATATGATTTGGGGAGGCTAGATGGATGATTCTGACACTATCTCTTTGTGGTTTTGGATAACCAGGGTGTATCAGAGCTTACATTTCAAGAGCAACAGCTTATGAAAGGTTTTGAGGAAGGCAGTAGGATTCAGCAGCTATGCTGGTTAGTGCATTTATTGTGACTATTCACTCCATTTTCGCAGAATCACAGAATAATTAGAGTTGGAAGGGATCTCTGCAGGTCATCTAGTTCAACCCCATCCATTTTGTTCTTCTCTTACCTGATGCTATTTCCTGGTCTTTCTATGCTGGAAAACAGCCCATTCCTCTGTGGTTTGCTGGCACAGGGAGGAGGGAATTGACAGGTCACTATGAGCTCCACAGTTTTGTCACTAATAAAAACAACTTATATATTTCATCCTTTTTCCTCCCTTCTCCTCTTCTGTGTAATCTTGGTTGAATCATTTAACTGCAGTGGGCACCCTCTTGCTCCCACTGTCCCCTGTTCTGGCTTTTCCTCCATCTCTGGATGAGGTACCCAGCATGAGAACTTCTGTTCTGACATTCTTCTTGTTTCTCATGCTGATGTACCTACCATTCCTGAATAAACACTTGGTATTATCTTTGGGCTGCAGGCAGGTGTATTGCATAAAGGATTTGCCTGAGGATTCTGATGTCACCTTGCTCTTGCTAGGTTTCCACCACCATCAATATTTCTCGACAACGATGTGGAGGTCTAAAATTTATTCAAATGCTTTTTTTCTTTTCTGTATATTAAATATCATTTTCAGTCTCATAAAATATTATACTAATCTGTCCATTTTCCATCAATGCTTCCTTCATTGTTTTATTGATCTGCATGAAATTGGCAGGGAGTCCTTCCTTTAATGGTCTGTTGAGTCCATTAGATGTTTCTATGTGTTTATTGGACATAAGCAGCATGGTTGTCGATGCACAACAGGGTAACTGGAGGACAGATGCTACGAATTCAAATTCAGGGGTTATGTGTAAGCAATTTTTTGACTGACCTTAGGAAGTAGGAGAGGTTATAAGAAAATTATCTCTTTTGTGAACAGCAACAGCAATAACAACCAAATAGAAAAATGGTTGAGTGAACTCAGAAGTTATCCATATAAAGGAACCCCTGAAGTGCTTTAATGGGAAGACAAAATAATCCACAGTTCAACTCCAGAATTCATTTAGATTCTGAATTCCTGGTTTTGGAGTATTCAACAGAGTAGCTTCCTTAGGCTCTTCTTTGTCTTTTGCTCTCACTAGGGTCTGTCAACCTTAAATGGTGGTGTTCCAATGCAGACAAGTCTTTGAGGAAGAGTAACATGGCACTAAGTGCATTCACGTTAGATCTTACCAGGCTGGTAAAGTTAAAATGTTGCACCTACATGAGGCTCTGCTGTCCTTCCAGCCTACCACCATACATCCTCTCCTCATGCACATGCTTCCATCTGTCTTCTTTGCCTCCTCCTCTCAGACCTCTGTAATGTTTTTGAAAGGGTGGAGTGAGAATATGGTCACCTGCTCTACTTGAGCTTGGGCTGTGGAGCAGGAGGCTGCCCTGACATTCCAGGGAGATTAATCAGCCAGCCTCAAAGCCTTTGAACTAAAGCTCCTCTACATGTTATTACTGAATTTGGCCATATGGTAATGTCAGGTAGCCTTAAGGTAAAAGACAGTCAAGCTGGTACAAGCTCTTGTTGAATTATAATCAGATGCAATTTATTATTACTGTGTTTTTGGCATTGCTGACACATTGGCTTTGCACAATTTGAAAACATCAAAGCTGACAAATGGGCAACAAACAGCAATGCTAACAGCAATACACAAAGGAACAGGAAAAGGCCAAATTAAAGAAATCATGAAGAAACTGGTACCAGCAAGTAAGTCAGCAAAACCCATTGTATATGACAGACCTCCTGCTTCAGCATTGTCCTGGAGAGCTTCCTGCTTCTTGCCAGGCAGGAAATAGGGCAATTGAATGATACTACACATTCCTGTCTCTTCCATCTCACTCATGGTTTCTTGTTACCACCTTGAAGTTGGGCAGCCTATAGCTGTCAGTGAAAGCAGCATGTTTTCAAAGGGAAACATGGAAGAAATTTAAAAATATTTTCATCCATTATTTTGAAATGTTGTGTTAGGAGTTCAGTTAGAAGTCGAGCATATGGAAAAGAAGCTCAGCAGTTCTGTTGTGAGCCCAAATAACAGGAAAAGAGTAAGGTAGAATGATAAAATAAATATGGAAGGCATAAATTGGAAATACATTTCCCCCAGAGAAACTTTGTTTTCTTTAACAAGAAAGTAGCAACAGTAGTACAACAGTTTTTAATTTCCATTTTAGTCAGACAGACACTGAAAAATTGTAGCAGAGGTTGAACAATGAGTCACTTTAGAGAGCAGTCTTGTGAGAATTGCCATAAATAGAGCTAAGACCATCAATTGGTATTATAAAATACCATCTAAACATCATGCACATTTATTGGAGCTGATAAAATGAAACAGGACATTGAAGCAATAGATGCTCACCAAAGTGCACAGGCATAAATGTCAGACCCTGGCCTGCTTGGTAGAAGCAACTGTCAGAACCTGGAATTTAGATGATCATGTGAGGTAAGAATGCTTCTAATACTCAAGTTACCAGTATTCTAAGATGAATATTAGCAATATTTAAGTGATGAAAATGTTTTGTTGAAGGCTAGGGAGTCGTATGCAGCTGGTCCACAAAATGTCCTGTATTATAGAGAAAGAAGACAATCTATGTAGAAATTGTCAGCCATCTCTGAGGTAAAAGCTGACCTTTAAACACTCACCCACTCCCACACTTCAAATGTGTAGAGTCCTGGGTTTATATGCAGTGAGTTCATTGTGCCTCTCTATGACTCAGTGGGTTGGCAGCAGGAGTGAATCTGTGTCCAATGTTCCAGTGCATCTGTGTTCAGCTGGAACCTCTTGGAACCTGGTATATAAGTCTAAATCACCTGCACCTTCAGTGTAAGTTGATATACTGAGCTGTAAGCCACAGCTGCTGAGAGTTTGGCTTATACCTGTTTCTTGTAATTTCAGCAGAGGAGCAGGACAAGCAGCTGGAGCAGAGTACTACATAAATCCAGTTCCTATGGAAAGACTTGCCTGTCAGTTCCTTCAGATGTGAAACGGGAAAAATATAAAGAAAGAATAAAAACTATGAATATTTAGCTTTTTCCTCTTAGTTGGTACAAAAATAACAAATTAATTAAAAACTTTGAAAAAGTTGTGCCTGGAAAGAAAAGAAGGCAGATACTAAATTATAAAGCTCCAATGAAAGTTAAACATACTCAGTGGCAGTCACTAGGTTTCTTTTTCTTCTCTCTCAGGTCTATAACCCTATTTTCACATTATAGCTGAAAGAAAGTGAAAAATAAATGAACTAATGTATTTAATAAATTTCTTATGAAATCATGAGTATATTGGATTAAACCCAAGGTCCCATGATTAATCTTCAAGACCAGTGGTGAACAAGACTCAGAATTTCCCTGAGAGAACCTCTCCCCTGCTGACATGTTTTAGTAACCATGCTCTTTCAGAAATTATGAGCTTGTCAGCCTCAAGGGTGAAGCCTGTGGGAGTTGGAGATAGGGCTTCCTTGGCACCAAGGCAAGTGGTTTGGATCTCATTATCACAGGAAATAATAAAGACAACAAATCTCATTGCCTTCAGAACAATGTCTACGGCTCACTTTTTCAACTTCGATTTTCCAAAGCTGCTGCTAAAAATACCCAGACAAAAAGGACAAAGGCAAAAGATGAAAGAAAAAAGAAGCTATATAAAGGGAGAGAAAATGAGAGAAAACAACCTGATTTTGCACGCAGCTGCTTGTGGAAGAGTAGGAAGAGAATTACATGTCTGTTGTTTTTTACTGTGAATTTAGTGATAATATGTTATGAACTCTTTTAACAGTTGGCATGGATAATTTTATAAGACTCTAAATAGGAAGTTGTATATGAAAAAATACTGATTTTTCTCTTGCTTTCAGTTCCAGTGTTAAACACCCTAACCACCCAGCTAATCAGAAGAGAAATTGGCGTTAAATATCTGAGAAACTAGAATTCATATCTTTGTCAATGAAAAGTGATCAATGACACCTTTCATTGCTGGATACTTCATAATTTTTCACTGTACTGACACATATGTGTAATGCTGCTACAGGGGCATGGCCATGAGATGAATTCCTGAGCGGTGTTAGTAATACCATTCTGTCCATAGTATTTTTTTAAGTATTCCAAACAATGGGCTTTGGTTGCTGATTTAGAGATAGAATTCAGCTTTCATCTCTCAGATGGAAAACATAGTTGAGCTCCTGATCATACATGACTCAATATCCACTGGACTTAGTTACAAAGCATCTGTAGTTGCTTGGAACACATCAGTAACACCCAAGAAAACATGATTAAACTGCATCCAAAAGCAGTGCAGGCCCCCATCAGGGTGGGGTGGCTCTAATGATAATTAAACCCACTCTGCACCAGAACTGATGAGTTTGGACATGATACCACTTAGTTTGTACAGATTCACGCCCTCAGTGGCTGTCTCTGCTAGGTCACCTGCCTCTGCAGGTGTCTGCTGACATTTCCAAATATATGGACATCCTCTTATCCAACCCAACAAGTTCCTGAACTCATTTACATGGAACTTACTACCTGTTGGTATGTGGGCATGAGAAACACCCACATCTCAAGTCCTTATCTTTGCTTGCTCAGTCATCTCTTCTCATGGCGTTTCCTTCTGTTCAGGAAGAGATGGTTCAGCTTTCAGATATCTGTGAACACCTGGGTTAGACTCAAAGACTAAAGATTCCCAAGGCAAGAAGATAGTTAGAAAAGCGATGGCACAATTTTTAAATTGCTCTATTCTACAATAGGGCTAAGTTTTCTTTCTTTTTACTCATCGTAGAATTTTTCTGGAATAAGTATGTGTCTAAACTAGCTGGGCCATTTAATTTTAGACACAATGTATTGAGTTCATAAATTTGAATGCAGCTCTTAGGCCCTGTTTTATGTGAATACAGAATCATGATTATAGTTAGTAGCTATTGGTTTCTACACTACTCTTCTCCAAAAAAGGGAAGGCTGAGAGAGTTAAGGCTATTCATCTTGGAGAAGAGAAGGCTGAGGAAACTCTCATCAGTGTATATAAACACATGAAGTGAGGTGAGAAGAGGATGAGTCCAGGACCACAGGTGATGGGCACACTCTGAAACACAGGAGCTTCTCTCTGAATATCAGTAAACACTTTCCCTGTGAGAGTGACAAGTCACCCAGGAAAATGGAGGATTCTCTATCCTTGGAGATGTTGGAGAGCTGTCTGGATGTGATCCTGGATAACTGAGTCTGGCTGACCCTGCCTGAGCTGGGTGACCTCAAGAGGATCCTTCCAATCTCAAACACTCTGTGTGAACATGTGTCACATAAATCTCATATTAAAATCAGTTAATGAATTTCCCAAGGGCTCAAAGGGAACTGAACTAAAGAAAACCTCTCAAGGACTAACTGAGTGGCAAAAAAATGGTGTGATTTACCTTGGAAGAGTAAGGTGTTTGTGAAGATTTTGGCACCTTTTACTGTCTTTAACCTACTTTCTCTAAACATAACTAACTAGTATTTCTGCATTTGTAACATGATTCCTCTAAATGGGTAGCTGTGTCTGCCAAGAATCA
Organism: Toxostoma redivivum; assembly: GCA_013397375.1. Lineage (NCBI taxonomy): Eukaryota > Metazoa > Chordata > Aves > Passeriformes > Mimidae > Toxostoma > Toxostoma redivivum. The sequence goes on along the minus strand of VXBI01006412.1, from coordinate 68,428 downwards.
TGCCTTTGATGTAAGAATGCGTTGCCTTTAGAAATATGCCATTGGTTCTGATTTAAATTGCAACTGTAAGATGCAGGCAAATAAGTAATGAAACCAAAGTGTCTTGCCATAACCTGATTTTGTTTGATAGTGCTGTAAGCTGCTTAGGGAAATATCTCTTATTTGTCAACCAAGCTTAGCAAAGATGTATTATTTTTAGGGTGGTGAATTCCAGGAAGTTTATCTAGATGTTTTTAAAAACTTCAGTCCTAGAACTGTTTACCTGGTGTTTAAAAAAGACATAGTTTCATGTCTTGTTGCACATTAAACAGGAATCCTTGGCTCCTTGTCAACTGATGCGTCATATTGCCTCTTGAGAAGCAGCCATTAGCAGAGCAGAGAGATATTGTTGTTTGTCTACCATTGTATCTGACTTAGGAAAATGGGTGTGTCTGGCAAAGGTGGAATGGATCCACACACAATTCCTTTTGGGAAATGCTACCTGACAAGCAGGGTGGGGATCAGTGATCAGGGTGGGGATCAGAGCTCTTTTCTCTAAACACAGAACTTAGCTGCCATCTCGTGCTGAGGTGGTTTCTCTAGGAGCCCAGCAGACCAACAAAGTTTTAGTAACAAAATGTTGTAGTTCAAATTGTCTGCAAGTTTTGGAGTTACCAGAAATGGAACACTGACAGTAAACATGATATTAATATTTATCTGATTCAACATAAAGGAAGCCTTTCTGTCTTTAAATAGAATGTCTTTTGGCATGGCAAATATTTATCTTATTTTAACATGGACCAGTAAATAAATTCTTTCTTAATTTTTAGGTATTATGTATGTATAAATTATCTTCTGAGGTAATAACAATACTAGTACTGCATTAATTAAGACATAAATCACAATACCACATGAAATATGTCATTCTAGATGCAGTGACACTAGCTGGAAATTGTTCCGCCTAAATTCTTTCTGTTGCTACAGCTGCAGAAATAGTAAAAGCACATTGCTAAGGCTACCTCTGCTAATAACATTTATAGCACTAATAGGTAAATCTAAAGCTGTCAATGAAAATTAATATAATTATCACTTCACAATTGAGGATTATAAATATTATTAAATGCCCTGTTCTCGTAAGTATTTCTGAGCATATCTGTATATTCAAAGCTTCTCTCCCTTCAGAAAAATAAAATAAGTCAAAATATACATCTGAACCATACCATTTCAGGAGATCTGATATCAGTGTAGTGTGCAGATATTAAGTTATTTGTAAGTTTTCAACTATATATATATA
>VXBI01006412.1:14161-66990 GCA_013397375.1 Toxostoma redivivum | reverse complement strand
TACCCCAATGTTGTATTTATTTTGTTAAAACCTTAATTCACTTGCTGGATTCAGCATTATGATCTTTGTTACCTGCTTTTCTTTTATTCTCTACTTAAAGTTAGGAGAAAAAAAAGAACGCTAATGTTAAAGACCTTGGAAATCAAAACAGTATTAGAAAGATAAAATATTTAATGGTTTCATGTGGTTATAATATGGTGGATTACTGTAAATTGTATGCTGATATTATTCATATGGTATTATATTCATAATACACAGTAGTGCTATACAAATTTAAAGCAATCTAGTTTATAAATATCAATTAAGTATCTGTGGTATCAAAATCAGCATAATTGACCTCTGTTTAAACTTGCTATCTCAAACTAAATTGAGTACTCCCTTAACAGCTATTTCAGATCACTGGATCTGAGGATGTGGGTTTTTTTAGACAGCACTAGCTGAAGGGCTAGTTTTAACCCTGCTTTCTCTCTGTATAAGTGACGCTGCCCACCGCTGTCCACACCACTTGGTGACCACCCAGCTAGCCCACGCGGTGGGCGAGGCGACAGGTGTGGCTCGTCTTCGGGATTCCCGGAATCCCTAAGTCCGAGTAAGGCTAATGCCTTCGTGACCGGCGACGCGTCCGTAGGGAGTAAAGGGCTGGGAGAGACCTTTGGCTGCGTTCAGGGGTGAGGTTTATTAAGCCAGCAACAGGACACGAAGGTAACCCAAGGAAGGGAGGCAACCGAAGGCGAAAGCAACAACCGTGCAGCAACTTAAATAGGGTCCCTCCCCTCAGGGGAGGGTACAAGCAGCAACCAATCGAGGAAGACAAGGGGAGGTACATAAGGTAGGGATAGTTACACAGGGAGCCAATGGGGAACAAGTTGGGCGGGGTACAACTTGAATTGAACAATCGGGGAACAGTAAACATGTAACAGACAGCGAACTTTCTAGAACAAAAGGCGTGGCCAGGGATAACAGACAACTTGGATGGGTAGGGACTTCGGGGATTGACAGGGAACATTCTGGAAAAGTGGGAGGGGTCTGGGGTGACGGACGGGGCTAACGGCGGGAAAGGAGGACCTGGAGTGGACCAACTGGGAGAATTACAAAAGGGGGGTAACGGGGAAAAACCATTTTTACATTAACCACAAAAACAAGTATAAGCTTGGTAAAAACGGAGAAGATAACAAAACCGCAACATATAAGAACTTATGTATCAAGAAAAGATAGTAGAATTTTAATTTTCAATAGAGTGTATTCTCAGTCTAGTATACTGGTCGCACTCAAGTCATTAATAACTTCTCTTCCAAAGGTATTTTGGTATTTTTCTTCTGTTATCAATTTCAGACTTTCTCAAAATTATGTTCTTATTTTGAAGTAGGCATCCAGGCGATAATTTCACTGCAAATGACTTTTATTTCACTGTCTTTCAAAGCTCTATTCCAAAAAAACCCTAATTTTTCATCTGCTACTTACTCTTCTACTTTGTGCACTCTTGAGTTTCCCTGCTTTTGTCAAGGTCAGCGCTCAAAATGTCTTCTCTCTGAACTCCTAATTCTCCTAAACATTATAGAATATGGTAGTTTAGCTCTCAGGATCAGCAGCTTTGCCCTGAGAATGCTGAGCAAGATAATGCAGTAGGACCTACATGATTACTTCTTGATAATTTTATTGAAATGAGAGAAAGCAATATATTCCACTGCGAAATGACAAGGTTATTAAGGGTACTTTTAAAATTATTTCCCTGAGCTTTTTAGACCATAAATAGTTTAAATTACAGCTTCTCCTAGCCTCTGCAGACAAACTTGACGCCTAGATGACAATTGAAAGATATTGTGAGGACTGTCAGCCAGTGTGTGATATCCTCAGACCACCATGCACGTACACCATCCACCTGCAAAAGTCTGAGAAAGCTCAAAAGCACAGGGACATAGACAGAAACTATTTCAATCACTTTCTTTGACTGTCTTTATTTCTGCTGGGGTTGTTTAAGCTGCACACCACAGCACTGAATCAGAAAAGAGCAAAGGGGAAGCCAATAATGAGATACAGCAAGAAAACCCACAATCAGCACCAGCTGTTGCCCAATTAAACTCAATAGTTCACAGGTGTTCACTAGAGGATACACAGTTTTGCCTATGCCAAGATACCTTTCCAAATAATCCTTTTGAGAACAATACAAAATGAATTTTATTTCATTGGCCACTTTACATATTTTTAAAGCTTTAAATTTTTTAATGTCAATAGTAAGAATTTTGTAAACGAAACATTTCTCTCTCTCTGTTTTTGACATCTTAATCAAAAGCAAAAAATGTCAGAGCTAATAGTTGAAGTGTCTTGGCTCTTGTCAGCTGTATTGTCTTCTCTGCTCACATTCTGAGTTAAAATGTCTCTAAGCAGGCTTTATGACCATCGCCTTGTATTTATAAGCCTAAATCCTAAAAACTGAAAATCTAGATGGACATAAGGCATTGAATGAATGTGACTTAAATTGATATGATTACCATATCCAGATACAGCTTGATTTTTGAAACAGGAAATTCATGATCAGTACAATCCTGTCAGACCTCTGCGTGTGGGCACTACTGATGATTTAGCAAGTATGCATTGATGCTGCTTTGTGAAATGCTTATTTTGTGATTATACAAGGTCTCCAGGGCTGACACTTTTAATAGTCTTAGTTGGTTTCTTAAAGCATGAAAACCAGCAGCATGAATCAGAAAGAAATCTCATAGTTCTGATGTATTCTATTAGTTCCTTTGCAGCAAAACTTTCAAAGTATTTTACTTTGTCTGTGGGTAGACACTGATTTGAAGGTCATAATATAAAGTTATGGGCTTTATAGATATATTATAAATATAATTATAATTTAGAAACTGAAGTTTACACTTGATCCCCACAGTTGTGTATTCACTATTATGCATTTTTAAAGCAAAACTAATTTAAACATGAAATGATGATTTGTTTCCTTTTGTAGTCCAAAATTACCTTACAAAATCCATTGTCAATTACAGTATTTTGGCTGTCAACTGGTGTTTAGGCCATGGCTAGGATGTCGGAAGGCCCAGCGGAGCCTTATCTCTGTCGTGTAAATGAGATGCATATGATGTCAGTGCTCTAAAGGTTAAACTTGAGCAACAATGCAAGAGAGACCAGTTCTCAAATTTAACATACAGGGAAACATTTATGATGTTCTCTTCCTCCAATTTATTTTAATAACACTTAATAATACTAGTTTGCTTTCAAACAAAGTAATGCCTTACATGCAAAGATCTCAAAGCACCTTCTGCATAGGAATTAATTTTCGCCACACCCTAATGAGAAAGACAAGCAGTAATCTACCTGTTTGGAATTTCTCTTTATTAAACTTATATTTAGTCTAATATTAAGAGCTTTAAAAGAGGATGAGAGTTTGTATTTTTACATTCTAAGTTTCACTAGCTCTGAACTGGATGCCTTTGCATCTGGAAATTAGGATGAGAATTTTCTAGGAATAACCAGAAAAAAACTTTAAGGCAACATTGACAGAAAGGAAAAAAAGCAATAATGAAATACATGATAAAATGGAACAGAAGCATTCAGGGCTTAGATGCTTGTAGTTTCTTTTCCTATTTTATTGGGTTTTTTTTCTTTCACAATGGATGCTTTTTGAAGTCTTTCCATGCTGAGCTTCAGAAGTAGCTCTGTTTTGAGAAATGCTTTTCAGTAAAAATATTCATGTAATTCAAAGCATATCAAAAATACAGTACTGGATATTTAAAATCCTTGTGTGATATATGCAGAGCACAGAGTAGTAACAGTAGGCTAGCAAAAGTGCAACCTATTTGCAAAGGTGAAAGCATAACCTTCACAGCTTAGGGGAAAATGATTGTGGCTTCTTGTCACTTTTTCCTCCTTATTTTTCTTTCATTTTTTAGCCTCTAGTCACAGTGGGACATCATCTGTTCTCAGATTGGAGACAGAAATTTGGCCTGTATTACATATATACAAAAGCCATTTATATAGAGTGTTGGTATTCCTAGGTGAAATACTTTTCCTTGAGCAGAAAGTCAGAGTGCTTACTGTCAGTGTGAGGTAGACCCCTGTGTGGGGTTTTGAAACAACTGCTATGCAGACCCTTGGAGGGATTACTGTACCCTCTTGCAGTAATACCAGTTACTGCTCCTCTGCTTGGTCAGGGAGAAAGCAGGACTCAGTAGACATGATTTTTAAAATTTTATCACTGCTTATGACCAAACTTCATCCCTTGTCTATTGTGTATTTCATCAGTCTAACCCGAGCGCTTCTATAGCTGCTACACATTACAGATGAATCACAGGTTATGGCTATAGCTGTGATTGTTATTCTCTGAATTAAAGATTTAAGAAAGGCTCTGTTGCCAAGAAAGGAGGTGTCTGATGTTGAAACAAGGAAACAAAATGTTGAGACTTTTGTTTATTCAAGCTAAATAAAATTTCCCACGTCTCTGGATTCTAGTTCTCCAAAGATTCCTGGTATTATAATAAAGTCATTTGTTATATATATATATGCAACACACAAACTGGACCAACAGTAGTGTGGTAATCCCCTCTTGGCTTTTCTGCTGATGAAAGAGGAGGTGGGTGTACAAGGCAATGGTTTCAAATTTGCTGATAATCCAGACCAGAGAACCCAGAAAGGACATGCACAGAAAAAAAGGGCTGTGGGTAGGAGAATATCTAACCCAGCAACAGAAGCAAATTGTGTTACAGTCTCAGCTGGGCTGCTCATTACACAGTTTTTCTCCATTTGCTAATTCTTCCCAACCATGATTTGGAGTATTAATTGTTTCTGTCTTCCATGTTAAGCATTTTTTTTTCATTTTGTTTTGATTTTTTTCTTACCTTTACATGTGAATAAAGCCCATCAATGGCTAGTGAAATGCTTTGCTGGCTCCCCTGTGGATGACTGTTTTTAATGTGGATATGCATTGGAATTGGATAAAATTCCTGCCAGTGAAGAGACCCTCAGCACTGCTCACATCCCATCCAAGCTTCCTGTTTCTATTCAATACTCTGCATGGGAGATGATTTCTCCTGATGGTCCTGTGATGAATATAGTAAAAACGCCCATGAGAGCCTACACAGCTGGGCAAGACCAAAGGTTTTATATGAAAATTAGCTGTGCCCTAAAAGATGTTCTCCCACTTTAGGTTTTATTCAGACCTCATTGGCAGAAATTCTTTGTAGCTGTGGAAGATGACAACTGATGATCATAACTGCTGATCCCTCTGGGCTTTAAAAAATCTTCAAATTTACAATAATACACTAAGATTGGATACACCTGAACATATCCGTTAGCATGATCCAGGTCCCAAGAAGCATCAGTTACTACTAAGTGCTTTCTCATGCTTTTGGTTTTGTTCTTTCTTCCTCATAAATGTTTCTTAGAAGTCTGAAAAAACCCATTTAATTCTGTGCTGTTTATTCCCTTTTCAGTTTGGCAGGTATTCAGTATTTTCTTCCATTTGTTTGCACAGAAGTATGCAGAGCTACATGCATCCATACAAACTACTGTGAAACAAGATTACCATAAGTAATACAGTTGCTCTTTCTTAATACAAATGTAGATGCAAAGATTGCTAAACTGAAGTGTTAAATGCAAAAATTACATTTCATTTGCAGTCAGAATAAATTTTTCTGGGTTTTTTTTTTTTGTTTGTTTGTTTGGTTTTTGTTTGCTTTTTTGGTTTGTTGTTGTTGTTTTATTGTTTTTGTTTGTGTGGTTTTTGTTTGTTTATCTGGTTTTTTATGAACAACATACAGATGGTGATCAGCTGAGTCTCCCTGACATGGCTAAGTGTCAGTTGATCACAGGGAGTTTGTCCTTCCTTTGCTGTCATGTTAGAAATGTGGTGATTATCCAAGTGTCATCTCTGCGTGCTCTGAGTAGCTGGAGGCATAGAAATCTTCTAAAATGGATGGCTGTTTGAAGCAAAACTGATGCAAAGATTTTGAACTCTTTTATGCTCAGCTGCAAGATTTTGCATTTGCCTATTGCTCCTCATAAGCCTCAAATAGTAGGAGTAAGATTGTACTTTGTGCATTCAAAATAGCATGAAAATGTGGTAAGTTTTTTCCTTTTCTTTTTTTAATTTCCTTTTCATATTCCAGTCCTTTGGTTCTCACAGTGTTACTGTGCTCATTTGCTTTAATATGAGCAGTGCTGTAGACTACAGATCTCCAGATCTGTAGTCCTTAGTTATAAAAGACTTGTGCTTTCATGTGGGAAATAGTTAATTCAATTTCATTGCTTTTCAGTCTCCTTTTTGTTTTGTTTGTGAGTGTGTTTACTGTGAAAACATATGAAACTTACTGTGTGATGCAGGGCATAAAGAGCATAATGTATTCCCTTCCATCCTCTTTGCCTGTATTTGGAATGAATGTTGCCATATCCAATTCAGAAACTGCAGCATGGACCGACTTTTCATAGCTTCATATAAAGGCAGTGGTGTTATGCTCTTCTGAACACTGTAATAAATCTCTCTTCTCTGTTGAAAATTCTTAAGATTTTAGATACTTTTAGAGCATATCCAATGGCCAAGATTAGCCTCAGCTCCTAGCTCATTCTGCTCCTTGGTGTTCTTGGGATAATTGGATGATTCATTTAAATCAGAATCAGATGCTATAGGCTTGTTGTTCTAATGGAAACTCTTGCACAGGAAAGGTTAAGCTGTGGAATTTTTCTGTTTGAAGATTTCATGATTTTTACAGATAATGAATAATGGTGTCCTTGATGCTTCTTTTCATCTTCACTCCTAAAAGCAATTGAACCCATCTGCAAATTAACTATAATTCAAGAACTTTATGTAAATCTTTCATAGCCTTTGTAGCTTGTGCTGAGGAAAAAGTTAAAACACATATAATAATGCATATGTATATGCATGTTTAAAAATAGTTCTGTAAGATGAGAGGGAAACTCAGGGGCTATATTTCTCAACATTTGTTGTAGGATTTCCTGCTGTCATAGGCTCCAGCATGAGTAAGGATCTTCCCAGCCAGCCTCAAGTACAGTGAGGTGGCAAAATGTCTCTGGAATGCATGTCTCCCAACATCGATGGATCAGAACTATGTGAGAGAGTGCTTTAGAGCACCCTTCTGTACAGCTGGCAATGATTCATACTTATGTAATGTTTATGGTTTGATCTGCCTGTGTTTAAAAAGTGAAACCCAGTTTTGGAAAAGAAGCTTGACATTGTTTTCCACATCTCACCTAATTCCTTTAAGTATATTTGGGTTTTTGTGCTTAATTTGATGCATTAGCAGCAAAAATAACAAATATGAGACCCCTGATCTTTATTTAGACTACAGCAGCTTTCAGAAAGCACTTATAGACACAACTGTAATGCAGATAGAATAAAGATAATGTTATGGGAAAGCTTGCTGCTTTCTGAACATTGTCAAAAGATGCCAGCTAACCCAGCTAGTTTTGCCTCAGTAAATTTATTTTTATAGATCACTTACACTAACAGAAGCACACTTCACTAAGACATTTATGTGGGCTGTATCATAGTTATAGTTCCTTATGAATGACAAAGATTCACACCAGTGTAACAGTTGGATAGGAATTCCTGATCGCTGAAATGCTTATAAAAAGTAAGAAATACAAGCTCAGTTAGCTTACTATTTTATTACAAATTCAGACCAGATTTTAACAAGGTTCACACAGTTCATGACTTCTTCCAGTGAAGCTTTCATGGTTTGGGGTTCTGCGTCAAAACTGAAGATAGCTGAGGTGCATGAACACCTGAATAATGATCTTTCTGTGTGTTCTTAATCCATGCTTCATTTGTGTTCTATCATACAGTCATGGATTAGCTGCAAATATGAGATTTTAAACTTTATATATCTATCTATGTGAATCGGATGAGTAAAAGTGCTTCTTAATTCCACACAGTATACTGATGGTGACTCACACAGTTATATTTGAATTTAGATTTTATGTGTATTTCAACCATAAAATATGAATTAAAAGTTGTTCATTCCTATGAGAAAAAATAGTTGATTTAACAAATAACAAAAATGAAGTTAAAAATGCCATTTTAAATTTCAAATTAAGGTATTCAGAATTCTGGCAACTCTTCAAAATCTTAAAAATAGAATTTCATATAACAGAGTAGGTGTGTCAAAGCTCACACATTGATGAATGATTTACATCTATCAGTTATGTTTTATCTTTTAGTCTTTCTTTTTCTATTATCTTTTTTTCTATAGGTTGAATAGATCCCTAAAATTTTACAGACTTCTTTACTCATTCTTCTCAGAGTATAAGGATTAATGTGTCAGCATTACTTATGTAAGTACAAGGAAGACTGGGCCTCTATAACCTCTTTTTTTCTTTATACAGTAGCAGGGGATTGTAAAGATTTCAATATACTTGAATATGTGTCTATTTGTATTTAATGCTTTTAAACAAATTGCTTCTCTGTGAAGAAAAGACAGTAAAGGTTCAAGCATGACTTTTAACCACTGGATTATTCTCTTTGTAGAAATGCATATAAACCAAAATCCTTACAGTGTGCTGCAAGTGTAAAATGCTGATGCACCTGTGGTAGCTGGTGCATTTGTGCTTTTGTAGTTGTGCCTCTGTCACAGAGTGCACGTGGAGCATGGGACTGCACTGGTCATTAGAGTGGCTAGCCCATTATAGTTCACTGTACACTGGATATTTGCCTTTCAGGTATTATTTTCCCACCAAAGAATGAAGAGACCAAGTTGCAGAACCACTTAGAGACATAGTGACAATAACATCCTGAACGAGCTGGCTGGGAGTCTGGCAGCTTGGTATTTGTGCAGTGCCCTGCCTAGGGATGTAGATCCCTCCCCTGCAAGCTTGTGAACCTCCATAAACCACAGATAATGTGGCTGGACCTCTGCCAGCTTCCAGAGCTCATCCTTAGGGCTATCAGGAGTACCCTGAACTGGCACTGCAATTTATTACATGGACATATCCCAACCAAGAAACCATAATGCATTCCTGAACAGTCTCTCTGCTAGAAAGCAAAATCTCTTGTACCAAATAATAGTACCATTTTTGGAAATGTCTGAGACACAACTGTATCTGTGATTACCCATTTTTTTCCTGTGTTTATTTTCAGAAAATCTCAGGAGTCCAGTCAGCCAAGCTTTTCCACCCCACTGAAAAGCATAAACCCAAGTAAAGGGGAGACAAAACACTGTAGAGAACCAACCCTCCTTTGTTCTGATGTATTGATAATTTTTTAAGTTTTATGCTACAAAATACAACTGTACTTTTAAAAATGGAATAATTTTACTTTATGATCATCTTGTTGGCATGAAATGTGGTTTATTAAAAAAATTAAGTAACTGGAGACAGAGCTGCTGATTTTGCCAGAAAACTACTGTGCTAATATGTCCCCTCAAAACCTCTTTCCTGATCCAGACTATGAAAAGAGCAGAGAAGGTGAAGGAAGGGTATGAGGAAAGGGAAAAACAAAGGAAGAGGAGATTTGAGCTTAATATCTGTAGGATCCCAAATTTTTAAAGAATCTCCATTTACTATATATACAGCATTTGTATCATGGTTAAGAATACTGATAAAAATATCCAACAGACCCCCTGGTGCTGGCTGGGTCAGGCACAGATCTGAGGTATACTTGGGCCCTGGGGAGAAATAACAGCAAGAGTGTACTTCCAGGATTTGTACCCTGTCCATTCTTTGGGTGACTGAAGGAGATACAGGAGATAGGAAGTGAGAGAGCAGTCAATCAAGAAAAATGATTTGTGGAAACCCCACCAAAAGACAAAACAATTTGCTGTAGATGAGAGGAGTGGCTGTTTTTACTGCTGATGGAGTGTATGTGCACTCGAGTAAATGTTTAAACATAATACTGGGACCTGAGGGAAAATGTTATTACCTTTATATGAGTGAAGGGCTCATTGAAGAGTGGGGCATAGAAGATGAGAAGCTGTAGAAGGCTGAGCTGCAGCCATTGCAAGAGGCACCTGAGGCAAGGAAGGGCAGAAGGTAGGTACCTGTCACTGAAAGCATAACTTTATTCCTCTTTCTCCTGCTCCAGCTGCTTTGTCTTTCCTTTCTACCTGTCACATTGGATCATGCATGACCTGGGAACAAAGAAAGTGTTTTTGAAATGCCTACAAGATATATTAAGAGCACATACTAGGGCAGCATGATGCCATTCTCCCCTGCCATGCCCTGAAGATGATCTTCCAAGGGATCATCTAGGCAGTGAGCAAGAACTTCCAAATAATTTAGTAAAATTTAGTATCCCTGACAGGATAAAAGCCTACAAGTAGAATTTATTACTTTAAAAAAAAAAAATTCATTCTAACAAACATCTGAGCATTACAATTAAAAATTAACTAAACTACTTAACTACTTAGCTAACTGCTTAAACTACATCACTTTGCAGAAGTAACTTAAGTAAATATATTGGAAAAATATTTTCTCACACTGCAAATACAACGTGTTAAAAAGTAGAAAATTTGCCAAACTTAGGAAGCTTCAGTTGGAATAGGTAATCTAACTAACTACAGGACAGAATTCAAGAGGAACTTTTGGTTTATCTTTGCACAATGACCCATTACCTACTGTCATAATTTCATTGCTATATCAAGAAAGCCTGTTATGATTTTTTAATCTGGGGAAAACAAGCTCAGTTTTATTTTAATGGAGAAGAACTCTTTTTGATGTTGCTTTTGAAAAAAGTCTGAGAATAACATCACTGTGAAAAGACTGCTAATATGTGATCCTACAGTCTCAGAAAACTCAGATACAGCAGGCTTCCTATGTTCTTTGAGTGCATTGCCACTCTACCCATATGTCCTCTTGTATATATCATTCACTGCTAGAGAAGTTTATCTAGCTACTTAATAAATAACTTCACCCCAGGTACAAATGAATGTATAAACACATTCTAATAGCATATCCATGGAGACAATACTCAAAATCTCACATATTCCAGAAATTACATTTTATAACTTCAGTTTTTTGTGGCTTTCCTGCCTGTCTGAAAAAGGAGGGACCAGTCTTGCTAGAGCAGTAAGTTAGATCAGTGCAGACATCCTAAAGCACAGATAGTTATGTTAGAATGAAGATTTTATAACTTAAAGGAAGCGCAATGCAAATCCCATTATTTCTCTTAGAACAGGTAAATTGCATTATTTCTCTTGCATTATTTCTCTTAGAACAGGTAAGAATGTGAGGAAAATGGTGAAATCCTCATTTGTACTTGGAGAAGAAAGGTAAGAAGTGGAAAGTATGGTGAAAAAAGTAGCAGCCCAGGGAAAAAAGACCTTAAGAGGATAGAAAAGTCAAGCAGCTTCCAAAAATTTCCCACAGGCTCATCATGGCCCAGTGCAATAGTTCCTACTGCTCTGCCTCCTCTCCCCACAGGAAATCAGCTGCTTTGCTACTGCTCAGGTTTGCATTTCCTCTCTAATTTGGGGGAAGTAGCTGTCCTAGGATGGTTCTGTTGAGATGAGCTCAGGAAGGGCTGCTAAGCACAAGGGCTTCAATTTAATCTAAGAAAGTGTTTGTTTCAAATGCTGGGAGGTACTAATGGACAATCAAACTAGGTACTGCTCCAGTTTTGGAAAAATCTGGTAAAAATTGGATCAAATCTGGAAGTGATGGCTTGTATATGACGCAGCATGTGGTACCTATTTTAAAGCATCCAAAATTTGCAACACTTTGTTAGACAGTTTAAATATTTGTAGGAAGTGAGCTTCAACATGTAGTACAAACACAAGGAAGGATGGTCGACTTTACTTTCCCTCAGGTGTGTATTTCTGTATTTTTTTAAGTGTTCCCCCAAACATGGTAACAGTGGACTGGATTTATGGATGTAAATGCAAGGGAAATGCTACCATAAAGTATGTGCAGACTTCTGTAATCTGAAGAGTTTATGGGATGTAACTCCATCACCACATAAGGATAAATTATTTAGACTACAGAGAATATGGATAGCAACTGTGGTCTTTCTTTTACTAAGTAACCCAAAGGTGAGAGCTGCAAATGTAAAAGGCAGTAAAAGGATGGAAATGTAAGGATTGAAACTGCAGTTTTACCAATCAGTGAATCAATCCACCTTTTATTCTTTGAGAATATTGCATCAGCTGTTGTCTGAAATAGAAGTGGTTATTACCTAGATCTAGATTTTTTCCCCCCCTAGATATTCCAAATGAAGTCTTTTAAAGTGAGAAAAAAAGATATTCAGTGCACACTCAGCTTTGAATTTTTGAAGGCAAGAATATGTCTCATTGTCTAAAACTACTTTGAAAACAAAACCAACTCCCAGTAGGAAAGAGATGGACTATTTAGCTTCCTTACCTATCTATTACTGTGTCTGGTTTGCAACTCACCATGAGATCCTTCGGCCATATCATTGAATAGTACCATCATTCTCTACTTTCAAATATGCATCAGTAAAAACACATCTTCTTTATAATGTATTCTGGTTTACAAGGGGATTGGATCTGCCAATTGCCCCCTTCATATTGCCCATAATTTCATCATTACTGATTATATGCAGACACAAGGCTGTTTATCTTCACATCAATTCTGTTTTTACTCCTTGCATGTAGTATATTCATATGATGCTTGTCTTGCAATGAAGGCAACAAATTGGGCACAGCAGCTGGCAAAGTCCACAAAGCTGATATGGAGAGATGCCAAGAGAATATTTTACTGCTTAAGATCAACCTCTTAACTTCAGAGCTCCTGAGAAAATGATGTTGGGAGTATTATCTTTTATCTTATTAGGTTTAGGAAGTTGCTCACATTATCAGAAAACTGCTGGCAGTAAAAAGAATCATTAACACCACGTTTGGCAGGGGAGTGGTATGGAAACGCAAGAAGCAAGGCTGGCCCTGTGTGTATTGGTTTGTAAAAATCTGAAATGTTAAATGAAGTTACTATGCTTGAGTTTAAAATGGCCACTGCACGCAATTTTGTAGCTGGCCCTTTACATACTGAAAGGATTATGAATCAAAGAGGATTCAGCCTTTTGTTGCTTTAGCTGAGCTGGGATTACAGCTGATGGTTTCCTTGGGCGTTACTAATTACAGACTCCACATTCACCTTTTCTGATTTACTCCTACCCGTGACTCTGGCTGGCATTGGTTAAACAGTGATGGAGCCACTCTGCTGAGTGTGCTCAGTGGACAAATTTTCAAGCTTGTAAGCACCTGCCTGGCAGCTGCTGCTACTCCAAGATACAGGATCACAACAAGGTCTGTGGTGTTCTTTCTGAGAAAATAGACTGCATATGCTGGTGGAAAGGGAAGGCAGTAGGAGGAGAGCTAGCCAAAGAACACTCTTACTATTAAATTACAGTTTTAATTATCAATATAGCTTTACTTAACATAATAAAATTCAGAAATATTTTTTAAAATGCCTGAAGATAAAGCTCATTGCTGTTGACATCATGTCATGAAATTACCAATCAACTAGAAAAAGAAATTCACCCATCATAAAAAAGAAGATAGAAATAATACCCGTTTTTTAAAATAAGTCATCGTAAATTTCTGTGTTCTTGTAATTTGTAGATGGATTGCAAAGAAGCAGTAGGTTGCTGGTAAGATTGTTTTTTCTGTAATTCAAGAAGAAATACCACTCAGCTTTAAATAAGACACAACCATGCTAAGAAAGGATCTATGCAAATATCCTTAAGGAAAGCTCTTCCTGTACTTCCCACTTACAGCAGGTGGAGAGAGGTGAAAACAGGTCATCCAATCTGGAAGTTATCTGTTTCATTTTAAAACCTAATACATTCTGATCTGATGCACTGAAAGGACCTTAAAGCTGAGTTGATATATGGAATTTTTAAATGTGAAAAGTCTAGACATAAAATAAAATTGGATTATAGTAAAAATATATACTCAACCAGCTGTGGATTTATGAAATGGTGAAGTACAAACACTCATGACAGTTTAGTTTAGCAGCACTGGATTCACACTTAGTCTGCTTTTCACATATGTTTAAAAAATCTTCAATTATCTGAAAAAATCTGCTTTCATAAACTCCATAATTTATGAGGGATTAAAAGAGCAATGTTTTGACAACATAGCTGCTTTAAGTGCAACTCATTTTTTGTACATCATTAATCAGATTGAATAGCTCCCAAGTTTTCAGACCCTGGTAAATGCATCCCTGTTTATATTTGTGCAAATGATACTTTTACTATTCATATTGAATTTCAGGGCTGTCTTATGTCAAATAAGTATGTTTTGGAAACTGCTTTTCTAAAAATATAAGAGTCAACGTTTCGTCACATTTCACAACAATTACATTTGAGTGCAAATCAAACAGTGTGATGCAACAGATTTCTGAAATCAAAAAGAAACCTCCTGCGAAATGAAGTGGCTGCTTATCCTAGAATTACAGGTCCCTAGAAGACAGACGGGTGATATGACATTATTTACTGAACTGATTTACTAAATAAAAGATAGGGGGAAAAAATTCCTTCTAAATAATTGTCTTTTTCTTTGAACTTGAAACTAACAGGTAGAAAGTGGCTATTCCAACTTCAAGCTTTTGCCAGTTACTATTTTCAAAAATCTTCCTTAGCAAAGAGATTTTCACCAGGAAGATTAACAAGGTAAACTCTTGAAGAATTGCTTATGATTTCAGCATTTTAAATTTTAAAATTTTGGTTTAAGAGTCCAGAAAAGCTTGTCAGAGTCAAGTTTTCAACGATCATGGAAAGTTATTCAGTACCTTGAGCTGAACATAATTAAACTGAAAAATTGAAATAAAGTAGTTGTATTTGCCCATACAATTCACTCCTAATTTATATTTATGTGTTGTTTATTCCCTTCTATTTATTCTGTCAGGAAATAAGTGCAACAGATGCACTGTTTTATCACATGACGTGTAAGTGTAAAATGTATTAAGAAAATTGTGTCAATTAATCTTCAGTCTCAGCTGACAGAAGGTTTCCATACTGCTTCATCTTTCAACAATTTTACTGTGAATTCAAATAGATAATGTACTTTGAGACAACAAGTTTCTTGGATACTAGGAAGACAGAGTTATTTCTATTACACTTGAAAGTGTTGTAGTTTCCAATGAAAAATAGAGACCTAAGCAATATTTCACGTAACTTCTGGTTACCAAACCCCCTGAAATCCACTGTTCTCCAAATATGCAATATCATCCACAAATGTTGATACAGCAGGGATCCAATTTTATAGTATCTATTTTCCCTGGGTATTCATTTAGTTGCCCTGTTCTTTCTAATGTTTCCTACAGAGCTCTCTGTGGTTTTCAATATCCTGCTGGCACTATGTCTTCATATATGGCATACAAAATTTTAGATACTAAACCATTTCCAAAAGAACAAATCAACTTCTCTAACATATCGTAACTGCTACTGCTTTTAGTATGAGTGATGTGTTTGTGTTTTGTGATTTTAGAAACATTTATATAAACATTTATATAGTATGCTTTTTGGTGCTGGGCATCCCAAAGACTATATTCAGACAGCAGCACAAAGGCTAGATGAAGAAAACGAAGAGTGCTGTGCTATAGGTTGTCATCTTTACAGTATCTTGGGTAATATGGAGAAATGAAAACATATTCCCATTTATTATGAGTTATAATGCACTACAAGCAAGGCTCAAGGCTCTCCTTTCCTCCTGTGAGAGAAATCAGCCCCTGCCTGAAACACACTATATAGGATCCCCTCTATTGATGGACAGTCAGGCAATACCTCTATCACATATGTCTTGAACTAACTTGAGGCAGGAGCAGGAGTGCCTGGAGGATGGTGTTCTGTCACTAGCTGCTATAGAAGGGGCAGTTGCAGAGAGCATGGAACTAAAGAACTATAGAATGTTTTAGGCTGGAAAAGATCCCCTGGGATCATCAACTCCAACCTTTCACTAACTACTACCTTGTCAACCACCTCCACTTTCTTGAACACCTCCAAAGAAGGTGATTTCATCACCTCTTTGGGAAGGCCATTCCAAAGCTTAACAATCCTTTAAGTGAGAAAATTCTTTCTGACGTCTAACCTGAACCAGCCCCGGGTCAGTTTGGGACTGTTTCCTCTTCTCCTGTCACTTGTTACCACAAGAAAAGAGGTCACTCCTCACTTCATTCCAGCCTCCTCTCAGATAGCTGTAGAGAGCAACAAGGTCTCCCTTGGGCTTCCCTTTCTCCAGGCTGAATACCTCCAGCTCCCTCAGCTTCTCCTCATCAGACTTATGCTCCAGATCTCTCCCCAGGCCTGCTACCCTTCTCCAGACACACTTCCAGGATCTCAATGTCTTCCTTGCTCAGAACTGGACACAGGATTTGAGGTGTGGCGTCACCAGTGCCAACTATAAGGGGACAGTCACTGCCCTGCTCCTGCTGCCCCACTATTGCTGACACAGACCAGGTGCCCTTGGCCTTTTTGGCCACCTGGGCACAGCTGGTTCATGTTCAGCTGCTGTTGACCGCCACCCCTACATCCTTTTCCACCAGGCAGCTTTCTAAACACTGTGTCCCAGTCTGTAGCACTATATGAGGTTGCTGTTACTCAAGGGCAGGATCCAGCACTTTACCTTACGTAAGCTGTTGGGGGCTGGCTTTTCTTTTACTTGTTGCCTGTGGAATTTTTCCCATTGACTTGCTAAAGAAGCACTGATGGCTAAGCACTTGGGATAGGCGAGGGGGAACCCCCCTGGTTTTTGGGGGTTTCTCTCTGAGGGAAGGACAGAGACACCTCAAGATTAGAAGCAGGTAAAAGGAGAGCAGGGGCAGTTGCTGCTCTCTCTCTCGCTCTTGGCTTTGGAGCAGCAGGGTCACTGCTAGCACTGCCACAGCCCAGCTGGGAGCTGCCTCTTCTGCTGCTGCTGGACCCCGCACACCTGCCCTGCTAGGGCACCCTGCCATTCCAGCTTGCTGCTTCCAAGCATCCTGCTGGAGCACTGGGACCGGCCCTGCCCCAGGGCTGGTGAAGCAAAGCCTCTCCATTCCCTCCCTTCCCGTCTGGGCCCAGCCGCCATTACCGCCTGCTCCCCGAGCCCGTGCCAGCGCGCCCCCTGCAGGCGCGCGGGGATCATCGCACCTGCCCCAGCCACCGGGAGCCACCAGCGCCCCCTGCTGGCGGTGACGGGAACTGCACCAAGGGGAAAGCGGCCGCGGCCGAGAGGGCTGAGCTGGGTTCCTGTTCTGGTTGGTGTCGATGCCACCGCTGGAGTTGTTTTTGTTTTCTTTGTTGTACATAGTAGTAAAGAACTGTTATTCCTATGTTCTCTTTGCCTGAGAGCCCCTTAATTTCAAAATCATAATAGTTGCAGAGAGGGGTTTTACATTCTCCAATCCAGGGAAGGTTTCTGCCTTCCCTAGCAAACACATGTCTTTAAAACTGAGACATAACCTCACACAGTTGTGTTCAGGTCACAGCCTGTCCCGGTCCCTCTGCAGAGGTATAACCAACCCTAAAGCAGATCAACACTTCCACCAAATTTGGTGTCATCAAGTGACTGAAAGGCACTTAATCCCCACATTCAGATATTGATATTGAATAGATAACAATATTCAGTTGCCTGCACATTTGAATTTGTTGTGTCTCCCCCATCTCAGCTGCACCAATTTTAGTTCTAAGTTTTAAAGAAATTTCTATTTTAAACATTAATGAAACTGATTTTCTAACTTAGCAGATTTGCAATATGGCAGGCAATGTATTAAATTCTATTAATTCCTTGTTCTCAAATAATCACACTGTTTCAGTGATATGGCTGTAACATTTCTTTAGAATATTTTACACTGTGGTTGAAAAGAAAGATGGAAGGGAAGCTAAGAAGTGAAGAAAGGGGAAAAATAGTAAGACAAAAGCAGCTTGATAGTTAAAATGATGCAAATCACAATTTAAATAATTGTATTCCATGTTGTATAATATTTATGCTATTGTTCATTAGGGTAGATTCACCGGAAAATTGCAGTATCATGAAAGTGATTGCACAATGAAGTCCTTGGCAAAAATATAGTCTTGTGGAAGAAAGAAGATGCTGAGAGATTTCAGCTTTGTATATATAGTAAGGACAAACACAAGAATTATCAATAATCATCCACTCTTTCTGGTGATGTGATACTGATGGGAGTCAGTGACACGATAGAGTAAGGTGTCAGACCTGGTATACATCACTGGGAGATAAATGGAAATTTCTGCTGAGGGCAGGCTATCTGACCTTCACTCTAACCATATCAAGCTGTATTTAAATATGAAGAATGAAGTTCCATTCATTTGGCAGAGGAAGTTATGACTCACAGAAAAAAAGAATGCAAATGGAAAGATCTGTGCCTTAAGACATGCCTACGGTAAAACAGGCTGGACAGTGATATTCACAAAAGATATTTGGCAATGTGAGCATTCCTGTCATCTAATATTAAGCCCTGAATGGCAGGTCCTTCTGGGTAAGCCAAAGCAGGTCTGGTCCTGCAAAGTCTCTCCTCTAAGGTCAGGTGGCAGACAAAAAGACAAGTCTTGACAAAACTGAAAGCACTGGGATAGCAACTGAGACTGTCTTTTCCAATGCATTCCTTTCAGTCCTTGTGGAACTCAGAGATCTTTATAGAGCTCCTTTCATTGTTTAAGCTGAAGTAGTTGGGCTTTCAGCATCTGCCACAGTCTACACTGTAGGCACACATGGTTTGTATACCCTTACAAATGCAAACATAATGTAAACCAAGACTTCTATGTTACTTACAAAGTTCATTAACCATTAAAATTAAGATCCATCAGGAGAAGGATGATACAAATAGTCACTTTATGAGAAGTGTAAGTCCAGTCTGAGAAGGAAACAGAGCAGCAGTGAAGGAGAAATTCAATATGTCTTTAATAAAAAGGCAAAGATTCTGTTAGTTTTATCCTTTGACACTCTTTTGCGTGATTGCAACAAGTAAGGCCACTGAATTCTCACATCTCTTCTTAAAACATTCAAAATGTGGTTTGAAGAAGTTTCTATTGTCTATTATCTGTACTCTGCTGAGTCTGCTTGATGTTATCTACTTGCCCTTTTCTGTGAGCTGTTTCGGGTAGAGAGTCTCTTTTTTCTCTGCATTTATCCAGACAATAAAATTTCTCATTCACTGTCAGGATCCCTTTCTACTCCAGCAAAATAGCTTATAGAATTCTTCATATTATTTTTTATAGTTTATATTATTTTGCTGTCCAAATCTTGCACCTCAGGTACAGAATGTTATAGATCTCATTTGTTTAGCTCTACTGTAGGAAAAAAACAGAAGAAAAAAATTTTTAAAAATTGCTGCAAAGAAATTGTCACAGCTGGTGAATCTGTACTTGTGATATGTGAGAATTAAAATCATGGCTCCATCATTTCCCCATGTCCTCATGACCTGGAGACCAATCATAACTGTGGCTCTCTATTCATATGGGGCAAAACTGAGATCTCCATTCCTTATATCCTTCTACTGATACTTGAGTATCTATATACTTAAGATCAGTTAAAATTTTTTAAACCCTTGAAGTTTGTTGTCATTTCATAAGACAACTAAACACATATTCATGCTCTGAGAATGGAGAGAATTTCCTGGTAGGAGTTTCTGAAAAAACTAACTGTTGCAGAGAAATGTAAATTAATGACAAAATCCATTTTCCTGAATTACCTAGAGTGTCCCATTCACTCTGGTAAAGGAAGTAATTTAGCCACAAACACTGCAGTAGGAAAACAGCAATAATTTTTTAGTCTTCTCTCACACATGTATTGTAAAAATCAGACCTGGTGGGTCCCTATAGTGGGACCATTTATTCAAATTAGGAAAGGTGGATGGGTCAGTTGGTTTTTTTTAATGATGAAATCAATGAATTAAGAACTGCAGGAGTTCTTGGTCTCTGAAAGCATGGATTTTGAAAGGCTGGAAAGGTGTCAATAGTTTTTGCTGCTTAGATAAACCTGTTGCTTCATAGGTAGGTGCATAGGAATTTTGTTCTGCTATGCATCAGCCTGAATTTGATCTCTATCGATGTTTCAGTGAGACATATTGCTGAACTCATTCCTTTTTCATCAGTTTTTCTTCCCAAAAAATCTCTCAAGAGCGCTTTCAAATTTAGTCATTAGTGTTCAAATAAGAACAAATAAGAGAGATGCTACACCTTCTCCTTCAACATAATAGAGCCCAGATATATCTTTAAGAAGGGAAAAATCTTATTATTTCAGCTACTCATAGCAGTGAATATATAATTAGATCTGTACAAAATTACCTTTGTAATGTTCCCAGCTGTATTTTATTAGTAGGCCCTTCAGGATTTGAGGAACAAAGCATTTTAATTGATTCTCTAGTTCTTAAAATGAGCTAACAGCTATTGGATATATTTCAGCCCAGTCATCTGCTTTTTGTGTGAAATCCCTTGTCTGAAACCAAAACCAGGAGAAGTACCTCCTCCTGACTGTTGTGGTGATGATTATTTCCTTGAGTTTCCCTGAGTGTGATGCAAATGAGACTATTCCCAAGATCACTCTGCCCTAATGTCTTAATCTATACATTTTATGCAGCCCCAAGAGTGAATGTCATGTCTCTTGAGAAAGAAGGGCAGTTTCTGCATGATTAAGCAATAGATAGATGACCAGAGCATGCTGGAAGACTAGACTATGACTCTTAGCTGTACAGCAAAACTGATGCACTTACATTGTGCATGCATCCTTGCTCACATAATATGCAACAAACCAGCATAAACTGGATTTTTTTGGCTATATTGCAAAATTGAAATTTGGGGATTAATCTCACTGCAAACAAATATGGCAACTACAAAATTTTTGAAGTTCACTTGTCGGAGTCTAAGACATCCCTTTGGGAGTCCAGAGTTACTGAGACCCTGGTCAGGGGTCTCTGAGACCCTAGAATGATGCCCAAAACATCTGTGGGTTTGATTATAGCCCTTGAAACAAATTACCAGCTTTATATGAGAACTTAAAAGTCACAGTAGTTTAAGTAGTGTTATCACAAAGTGAAAATATAGATTGTAGGATTTTTGGGAATGGGAATTTTAGAACACAAGATGGAGGAAAAAGCATGTGTTTGGTCTTTCTTTGTTCTTCTTCTTCGTCTCCATTTTCTATTGTGGAGTTGGCACTTTTGGATCAGTTTAGAGTAGAAGTTCACTGTCTAACATAGATGATAGTAACTGGGAAATAATTGTAAACATCATGTACGTAGTTTTTAGTATAAAAAGATAACACCGCCCTGAAGGGGCAGAGAGTGTGCCATGGCTGCCCTGCAAGACAGACCTGGCTGGGCTGAGAGAAAATTTTACAGATAAGAAAATAATAAACAATCTTGAAACTGAGAAAACTAAAGAGCTCAGATTTATTCCACCTCGGGCACACGAACTGCCAGACAAGAACTTTTACACATCTCGGGGAAAACAGCAAAACGGATTCCGAGATTCACTAACATTTCCTTGTAAAGGAAATTTCTCAATACAGCATTTTTACTTGAGATTATTGTTCTGTGTTAACATTTAACATTATCTCTTAACCACAACCTTTGCTTTTCATTAGTGTAGTGAGACCATCTGTGCTCTGAGGAATAGTTATGTCATGCTTACTTTGAATCTACATAATCCTAATATGTGGATCAGAATACACCTCAGAATTTGACACTTCAGAATATTAAGCTGACAAAGCAGTGTCTGCAGAACTTTTCTGGTTTTTCTGACTTCAGTGCTTAGGGGTGGTTAAGCTATCTTTTTTGATAATTAGATTTCTGAAACCTCTCTTACCATTTATCTGCAAATGCATGGCACCCTATCAACAAGCATGTAATGCTTTATTTTACTTAAGATCAAAATATAAATAAACTGTACAGTAGCCAGTTTTTTAGAGTCCCTTCTATTTTTGTAGTAACAGCAATCTTATTTTGGTTGATTGCATGCTGATTATTGGAAAAGGTGGAGAAATATACTATTGCTTTCTTTATGTTACTTAACAGCTTAGAAAATTTATTTTAGCATTACTGGCTTGCAAAGGAATTTATACCAAGCCCATTAAAACATTTATGGCAACTTTACTTTACCTTTTTCTTTTCCTGTTTTTTTTTCTCACAAGAATTCTAATTGTACTAAATGGCAGTGTACTGCTCATTAATTTGCAGGCTGACCCTGTGAGTTTTGGAAGTTCTAATATTTGATTTGGTTAGCATAAACTCAAGCTGAATGAATCACAGAGCTGCATAATTTATATTGGCTTCTATTGTTTCTAAAAGTATGTGGGAAATGCTGCATTTTGGGTACTTTTCACTTAATAACCCTGTCTAAAGCCATTCAGTTCACTTCTGGGCCAGGGCTCAAGTAGCCATGTGCATCCTTGCAATATATTTTATATGTAGATGCATATTTCTGTACTCACCCATATGTCCTAAAATACATACAAGATAGAGATTGCTTGGAATAAAATGAGACATTAAAAATCCTCCCTCAGAGATTTAGTGTGTTACCATACATTTCATATAATACTGGGCTACTGAATTTACTTTGTTTTTATAGTTCTTTCTTGAAATTTTAAAAACAATCTGCCTTCTGCCACCTGCATTCCTTTCCTAGAAGTAAATTTCAGAAATTTGGGAATGCACTGGGAAAACACAGTGGTAATGCAAGAATGTAGGAGATTTGTGGGTGCCAATTAAATCACCATATAATCAAATGTAAATTTTGGCTCATGAAATAGAAAAAATGAAAACCAGCCATCAAGAGTTTAGTTACTACAATGCATATGTTCAGACTTATTCATGATTCTGTGAAGAGAAAGGCCATTCATAGCTTCAAAACAATTTTACATTGCTGCTTTGAATTTAATAGGTTCTTAGCTGAAGTTTTATGAATGTCAGAAATCAGATGAAAAATTAACTTGTTCTTACTTTTTATGTTCTGCTTTTTGATATTGTTCTGTTATTTGATGAACATACATTTGCATAGATTTGAAAGTGTCACTGTGCTCATTGAGGCCATTTCAGAAACTGTGACCTAAATATCACATTTTACATTTCCTTCTTCTTTCACTCTATGAATTACTTGCTCATGCAATCAAGTAAGGAAATTAATGAAATTCTTTCAGCTTAGGTATGCCCTATGACTGATACAAGGCTACATTATGTGTTCCACTGACAGACACTGAGAACTTTCAATGTTTTTTTGCATATTTGATGTGTGATATTTTCTTGAAAAATGCTTAACAAATAGACAAAAATGAGTAATAGTTTTATGACATATTAAAACCAGTTTTTCCACTTTGGTTTCAATAAATCCTTAGATAGCATGCATGACAGGTAGGATTGTGATGTTGGAGTTAACTGACAATATGAAATACTATTTATTTGACTTAGTATAGTGTAATCCATGTGGTTTCAGAACAAAAGCCTCTATCGGTATTGATATGACTTCATAGCTTTATTATGTAGGTTTTGATGCAACACTACGGCAGTGGTCTATAGCATTTTATAACTACTAATATGCAGCCTGATTAGATTTGTGGATTGTCTGAAGCTTGGTAGATGCAGATTAGGACTATATCAGAAAGGTCATTTGTCTGAACTAATGTGTGAAAGCAAATAAATATGTTCTATGCTTTATATCAGCTGCCAAAGTAAATATCAGAACAAAAGAAGTGTGGTTTACCAAGTTGTTGAACACTTGCATGTTTCATGTAGATACGTAAAGAAAAAATCTCATTTTTTGCCCCTCCTAATGAATATTAGGTTTGATTAAATCTGCTAGCAAGATTTGCTAGAAATATCCTTAAAATGGCACGCAACTTTTTTTCTGCACTGATACTGAAAGGACTATTACTTCATATGTCTAATATTCATTGACTTTGGCAGACATCTGTTAGAAAACTTTGGAATATAATGACTTTTTAAACCTTTGCCTTTATCAGACACGAAAGTTAACATAAGTGATCATGAAAAATCATCTTTAGCATGAATTAAACCAGAGGAAAGATAAAGAAATATTTTTGCAGTTGACAGCATGTGCGTTTAGTTTCTACTGGTCTGAGTGCTCATCATCCCTTTAAGTCTGTATATTATGCTGAATAATATAGTGGAAAAGGCAAGACAAAAATTGAAAGAAGGCATAAAGAACAGAAGAAGAGAAAAGCTGTAAAAAAGACTGCTCTGTACATAATAAATATTTAAAGCATCATTTTCCCCAAATAATTAATGTGGTTTGAGGGGCCTACATCTTTCTCTTTCTTATGTATCTTAGGTACTGCAATACTTGTTCAGCAACTGCACACATCTATAATTCAGGCTGAGAACAGGCTTGGCCTCTGTGATTTTATGAGGAAGAACAAAAAACTATGTGAAACCACAGAACCACCTATTGTATCTGAAGTGCTGTTGCAGTATGGCATCCCAGCTGGGTTACTGATATGGAAGAAAATATTTTCCTTGGTCCTGTTTCACATACTTCCTTTGTTGCTGTACCTTCCCCCTACATGTCAGTTAAAGCTGTGTCCCATTACATCACTTTGTCAAAAAAAGGCAACTGAGGATCAGTAGTGAGGGAAAGGGAAATATGAAGCTTTCTCTGAATTTTTGCACCATTTCCTCTGCCTGACTGACCTGCTGCTCCCTATATTAGCCTTTGACCTACAGACTTGAAAGAGTTTTCTATCACTTGAAATGTATGAAAGAATTCCATAAGGGTTTTATTTTGTTTTGCTTTTCATCCATGTTGATGACTGGTTTGATAGGCTTTTCTTTGTGAACTTTGTTGGGCAAATTTCATTTTCCAACAGGTTGTCACAAAGGTTTTATGTCAACATCCAACAAAGTGGTTCTTCATAAAACAAATGAATGCATATGCTTGATGTTTCTTCTGTATGAGTCATCCATAAAAGCCTAGGCAATAATCATAATAGGAATGGATGGATACTGGTAGACATGAAATGTGAAGACCAAGTTTAGGATGAAGACAGTTTGCTGAACTGCCAGGCAAACTAAAATAAAAAGCACCGTGCTCATCTAACTGGGAAATGAAACAAGAAACAAGATTCTCTTTCAAAGGCGGTATGGTGGTAGCACATTGATTGTTAATTAAATATTCCAGCCTCAATGCCAAAGGATCTTTTTTATGGGACGGGAACAGATGTGTCATTATATCTGCATGTTAAGAACATGGTTTCATTGAGTTTAAAATCACACAATTCACAATGGGAACTCATAGTGTCTAGAAAACATAAGACAAGTGAACCAGATCTTTATTTCCAAATTGATTAATATGTCTTAATTATTAGGTCCAATATATGGTGTTTGATGAAATCATAACTCCCTGCATGTTTAAATCATGCGCGGACTTGATGGAATTTACAAGCTTTGGCAGTCTGATGAATAACATAGTACTATTTACTTAAAGTGAGTCAAGACTGAAGTGATTCTAAATCTTGATTTGATTTAGAATTCAAATCTTGAAACTCATTTAGGGTGATGTCAGACTGGGAGGCCATCACACAGATGGGCGAATATTTATGTATGATTACATTGATTGACAAAACCTCTTTCACTTGCTGATTGCCCCTAAGCAGTTTATATTATGCAGATTACATCTTGTTGGAAGGGATAACCAAAAAATCACCTAATTCAACCTCTTGCTCAAGTCAGGGCTGAATAAAATTTGATATCTCCTAGGACTAAAATTTCACAGCTTCTTTCAGCCTCTGCTTCAGTGTTCAATCAGCTTCATTGTTATTACTGTTAATTAGACGTACTTCTAATATCTAATCAGAATTTAATTTTTTGCAGCTGTGAGTATACTTCCCATCCTTTCAATATGCATCTCTAAGATGTGCATCTCACTATTTTCCTCTCTATATCCTCCCTTTGGGTAGTTCCAGGTGCCCTTTAGACTTCTCACCAACCTAAAACCCCTACTTCTTTCAGCTCTTCTTCCTATATCAGGGAGTCCTGCTCCTTAAACAGCTTTGTGGCATTTGCTTGCCCTTGCTCCAGTAAGTCAATAAACTTCTCAGGCTGGAGAAGGCTTCCACACAATCAGCTTCCCGTTCATCTGCTGTCCATGTGTTCCTCCTCAAAACTGCCTCTCATCCCCCAGACAACTTCCAACCACCCAGCCTCCAGCTGTGCCTTCCTACAAGGCTTTCTAGTAAACACAAGCCTTAACAATTATAACAAATATTACCAAATATTCCACACTCTATAAAGAACTAGTTCCAAGTGGGGCATTCCATCGCTGTTTTAGCAAAGAGATTCAGATTATCTTAGAATTTTCCAATCTACCTTCAGTTTCTTTGATTTGTCTTTTCTTTTCTTTTCTTTTCTTTTCTTTTCTTTTCTTTTCTTTTCTTTTCTTTTCTTTTCTTTTCTTTTCTTTTCTTTTCTTTTCTTTTCTTTTCTTTTCTTTTCTTTTCTTTTCTTTTCTTTTCTTTCTGCTTTAAATGGTTTTCACCACAATGACTACAAACTTCTTGCAAATTCCTTCAAACTCTGTACTAAACCTGATGTTGTCCCATTTCAGTCCAACCCTGCCTGATGCGCATTGGACAAAAAATATCTGCTCATTAAAATCTTGCTTACGAATCACAAAATCTTGAAATATTTTGTTTTGAAAAATACATTCATCTTTACACCAGAAAAATACAAGGAAAAAATATCTAATTTAAATTAATTAAGTTGGCAGCTTCTATGTATTGTGTTAACTTACGGTACTCAGTGCTAAAATAAAGCACCTTGAAACTTACAATAAATTAAAACCGTAGCAGAGGCTGAAGACATCAAAGTAGACCAAAAAAATATTGCCAGCTCTTAAATTTTGTATTGTAAAAAGCACTTCATTCTTCAGCATGTTGACATTAAAAATAGACAAACCCAGTATTTTAGGATGTTGTGCCAAACACTGTGTGAGAAAGCCTCCAAGTGTCTTGCTTTAAGCTGTGAATTACTGTTGCTTGATTTTGAGGAGTAAGAAATGTTGACTTTCTTAAGAATCCTTATGATGTGGAAGCTATACATTGTTCTTATTTTGAAGGAAAGTAAGGCCAAACTCTTCAGCCAGAAACATGCTTATGTGATTTTTATTTTTTCAGTTGTCTTTTATGTATGATATAAAGTTGCTATTAATTTAAAAATTGTCATTCACAGAATGTGGGAAAGGAAGGCCAGCTGAGACAAGCACACAGCAACAGCTGAAATTGGTATCCTGAGACAGATGATAATTTGGTACAACTAATTATCATTTTTCCCATATGAAATAATGTCAGAAACATAATAAATTGTTTTTGCTTTGATAAGGCACATTTTAACACCCGCAGTCAGTGATGACTTTGTCATGTAACCCTGTTGCTTGTTTAAAAGAAAGAGAAGAACCACAGAAAAATGCTTAAGACTGAGCATTTCCTTAGTAGTGATTCATTCTTGACCTGATCTTGTCACTAATATTCAGAAGTAGTCTCTTACATTAACAGTAAATATCTGAGCTTGCTAATCTGTCTGAATAGGAACAGTTTGTTCCTATTTGGAAAGAAGAGTAGATGTATAGACTTTGTTTGATAGCTCTTCCATGTATGTTGAGTCTAATGGTACCTGATTTTATATGGGTTTGCATTTAATTTGCTTCTGTGTGTTGCTGCTGATCACCCCCCTCCTGTATAACCTCAGGATATCTAGTGTCATGTAAATATGTTTTCTGGACAACCAGGCTTCAGGGTGAGAGAATGGCTCAGTCCTTGCCACATTATTCCTGTGGATGCTGGAACATGAATCCTTCACTCTTCTCTTGCAGGATGCTCAATTCCATATGACTTCAGGAACATCATTATTGTTCCATTTTTTATTGACTGGATGGGTTTGGATGAGTTTGCACTCTAAAGTTAGTGGGAAGCAGACAGAGAGATATCAAGCTTACAAACAACTAAGGAAATAATGCTGAAAAGTAATAGCTTTATGACTAAGTATTACAAACTTCATCTCTTTCTTCTCTAGTATGTACAGGATACTTAGAAACCTGCTCCAAATATCCTGGGTCATCTGTTCAACTCTTCTGACTTAAATATTGTCGGGGTTTCAGTTGAACTGGGTAGAAACACCAATTAGGTATCGTGGTTTTTGTTTGTCAATCTGAGTTTCCTGGCCACCACATCAATTAAGGTGGCTAAACGCCAGTGCACCCCCTAGAATTATTTACTCATTTTTTGCTGCGAGATAAGGATTAGGAAGAGAGCATAACAGACTCAAAACTTTAAAGGGTATAAAGAAAACTTTATTAACAGAACTAAAAGAAAAATAAGAAATCATATAAACCTTCAGAACACTTCTCCTCCACCAGCTCCTTTTTCTTTTCCCACTGACAATGTAAAGAGACAAAATTTGGTATTTTCAGTCTGTTTACCACTTCTAAAATAATCTTTCTTCAGTTCACTTAGGGAGAGGAGTCTCTCCTGCCATGCCACAGAGATTTTTTCACAAGAAAACAGTTCTCTCATGGCCTTAATGTCACAGCAATTCAGCAGCTGCCTGGATATCTGCAATTGTAAAGTCTCTCCCACGTTGTGGTAGTTTTTTCCTATAACTACCACCATGGGTAATTTCAGCTTATTGGGCTGCAATTTTAACAACTGTTGAAATGAGCTGTTCTAGTATAGAAACAAAAGTTAATTTCTTCTATGTCTGGGAAGAGGGGTTTTTTTCTTTCATTGCTGGGGCAAGGTTTTTAATTTCTCTCATTTCTCTCTGTTCAAGCCTCCCATTGGATCACAGCTATTTCAACATTTGCTTGCTTCAACATGGGTGCCTCTGCTCATGGGTGTGGTTAGAACACTACATCCTCCCAATGCAAATGTGCACATCATTTGGCTAGAAATATTCACCTGTGTAAAATTCAGATGTTATTTTCATTTTTATAGGATCAAGCCTCAAAACTTCAGATAATTCATGCAATCTTTAAGTCCACTGAGTTTGTTCTACTTTCTGAAATTCATGCTATTATTTCCTTAAAAATTGTAGGCAACTGACTTTCTCCATTTAAATATCTACCTGCTTGGCTATAAATCAGTGGATGAATGATCAGTTTAGACTTCTGTGTCTTTGAGCTGTGCTGTTTCAGGGCTTTGTATTATGTGGAAGCAGTATAACTTTATAATAACTATTCATATTATTCTATATGAGAGAACAGTTCTGTAACTTACCACTATGAAGGGAAAAAAGCCTAAACCAAAACAATTTTGTGTTTCTGGCTTAACATGCCTAAGTATCTGGGGTTATTTTATATTATGAGCAGTGTGGTCACTTGTGTACAAAAATTAATTTAATCCATTCTTGTCTCAATTATGATAAACTTTAAATCGTCCTTTTACTGTACTGTTGTTTCTGAATATGTGTTTGGTAACATCTAAATAATTAAAGATGCTATGAAGAGAGTCTGTTACAGATGTTGCTCAGTAAAGTAAATCAAGAATTACATCAAAACCATTATTTTATTTTCTAAAGTAAATTTCTTACCACACGTCCTTTGACACCTTTATGCTTCATATTGCAGAGCTGCAAATTTTCCATAGTTTCCAGGTTAGTGTCAATTTCTGTATCTTTTTGCCTCTTAACATTTATTAATTTGTGATTTTATGCTGTCTGGGAAACTGACCTATTTTTATACGTAGCTTTTTTGATACTCAAAAAAGTCACACACATTTAGCTATCTCACAGGCTTAATACTGAATTCATTACTTTCATTTTGTGTTACAAAATGCCTTTTAGTCTTTTTTTGTCTCATAAATAAAAACAAGTATGCTTTAGTTGGTAGATGTGGAGAAAAGTCTTCATGACACTGGCAACATAGTACATTTTTACAAGAATAGAATGAGACCCTGGAGCCTGGTATTTTTAATCTAGTTTCTAAAGCCTTTCAAGTCTCTTGCTTCTTTTGGAATTATCAATGTTTTCATGAGATAGCTATCATAACTATATCCTTATATAGTTAAAAAGATCTTTGCCTTACCCTGTGCTATTTTTGAGGTATATCTCCTAGTCACAAATGTGCCAGCTTTTCTGCCTTTTCAGCAACTATGGAAAGGTTAGATTTTATGGTGTTTGCTATGTAACTGCAAAAAAATTGGATTTTTAAAAATTTGATTTGAGTCCTCCAAGTGCAAAAGGAAAGTAGAAATCCCCTGGGCATTGTTAAAGAATGGCTGACAAATAACTCAGTGATTTCATTTGGTATTTTGACATTTGAAAACTTTATCCTAGCTTTTCTCTCATGCCTCCATTTTGAGGATGATGGTGATAATTCCCATGGAAATTGAAAAACCAGGTTGGTTTTCTATGTAGATTCAGGTGCCAGTAGCTAACAATAGTTATGTTGCAAGTCAATACATTATCTTAAAAATAAATTACATGAATAAACATTGAAGGAATTTAATTTTCCTGATGCTTCTATTTCTTCTTCCACACTGTTCAGCCTTTAAAAAGTTAATTGATGCCTTATATCTCTTACATATCTAAAATACACTTCACTTAAAAGTGTGAGCTGTTCCTTTTCAGATACAAACAGATTTTCTCTTTGCCAGGCATCTAAAGCGAGTTTTAGATTTCCAAAATTCTCTCAAGTCCTTTTCTGTCTCAAAGCAAAAGCATCCTCCTTTAATGTATCACATAAAAATCCAGAACACTAGTGTAAGACTTACAATTTGTAGACCATATCCTATTTTTAGTTTAAAAAATATGAGTGACAGCAGAAAGATATTGTGCAGTTGTAGAGGATCTGTGAGGTGGGTAGAGGAATGGAAAACTGAAGTTTAGTTTTGTGTGAAGTGTGCCTGTTGTGTTTTGCTTGGTGACTGGTGGTAATGGCAAATGCAGCTATGAATTTCTACTCATCCTTCTGTCATGTGCCCCCCTTTTGTGTATGTGAACATACAGCTGCACACCAAACCATGAACATTACCATCACTCATTTTGCAGTCTCATTTCAACAATTTTCTTCTTTTCTAGTTCCGTCTTATCTTGGAGAGAAAGTATGAGAACACTGTTACCTACAAATTCTTCACAAATGGAGTGACCAGGTTTCATTTGGTATTTTCCCATCCTGTCTTGGAATCATAGCCCGGAAGTGAATATTTCAGTGAACATTCAGAAGTGAATATTTCTTGCAGTTCCTTTTCCATCATTCTTCTTTCTACTAGTGACAAATCTCCTTTATGCTTCCTCTCTCTCATCAGGACAGATTTCAGGCTTTTGGGGGCTTGTTTTTCCTTGTTAATGTGAGTTCATGCAGGTGGCTCTCACAAAAATATCATATAAAACACGACTTTATATCTGTTCATGTATGAAAACTGTGTATTACTAACTTGTTTCTTTTAAAAACACAGTCCATCCATTGCATCTTTTTGAACAAAATAATTAAGGAAATGCAACATGGAAAAAGGAGAAAGAGCTGCTTTAGGATTTCTTTTTCATAATGACACAGGTAAAAATCTTGCTTATGCAATTCACTACTTTTTATCAAGTTGCAGGGCTGAATTTTGGTAAATTAATCTTTTGTATTTAAAACCATTTTTTGGTTAAGTGCATTACATTTTGCCCTTTTTAAGGAGTTACTGTTAATAGTATAATTTTAAATACTCTCTCTTTTTCTAACTTGGCATACTTTAATGGCTATGCTGCAGAACTTTTTTAATTTAATAGTTTTTACTGATTTCATGCTGTGGTTATATAGAGAACATTAGAAATTTTCTGCAGAGAGAATTAGAGAGTGTAAGTGTGATTGTCTGAGTCATGTAAATGCCAAAGCTTTATGTGACATTTTTCAGACTTTAAAAATGGAAATATGTTATTTGCACATTGGCTCCTGGTGGAATATGGCACACTGCAGACACACACTGAGTTTAAGTTCGGGCTTTAGGACATTAGGGGCTCTGTATATGCATATGCTTCTGGAAACAAATGAAACAAACTGCTTTCTGCACAGACATCCCTGTTGATGAGCCAAAGAAACTCCATCAGGTCAATGAAAGTAAATAGGATTTATAGATTTACTGGAGCCTGTTGCCCAGATTTAAATGTTATGGAATGCTTTTCTAACTTGATGTAACTTTTGTTTTTCTCCCAAATGAGTTTCAATATCCTTGTATTTGCCTATGAAATATTAATACTGTCTAGTACAATCTGGGTTTAAAAGCAGAAATTTGATCTGAATTACATTTCAAGTTTGTAAAAAAGGAGTACCATCCTTTCAAATCAATGATCTTTATGCACTTCCGAACCTCCAACAGGAATAGTTTTCCTTAAATTAGTCCCAAAGGATTAATTTTATTTATTGTGTTACCTATCAGGATGGACAGCAAGCATGTAAGAGATTTTTCTAGCTCTCTACTTTTCTACCTCTTCCAGGCCTTTCTCAAAATCCAAGTGGGAACCATGGAGGATGACACTTAAAGAAGAACCCGTGCCTGGCAGTTTGCAGACAGAAGAACCCTGGTGGGACTCAGTAAAACATCAGACCCACCCCATTGAACTTTTACACCAACTATAACTATATCCTTACAGAATACCCTAATTTGCTTGTCTCTGGACATACTATTTATGGGGTTGGCCTAAATTTTTTTTGCCATTTGTCTTTATAACTTGTCTTTTTCAGAATCTTGATGTGATAAAGGCATGAGAGTAAGTGATGCATTTGTAGTTCTTTAGCTGTATTAATTTTCTGATACCTGGAAAGGAAGAGCACTTCTTGTTCAAATGCACCACCTGAGCTGATGGGTGTGGGTGGTCAAAGAGTTATGTATCTTTATCTGATCTATCTATCTATCTATCTATCTATCTATCTATCTCTATATCTATGTCAATATCATCTATATATCTATCATTATCTATCTATCTATCTATCTATCTATCTATCTATCTATCTATCTGTCTATCTATCTATATCTATATCTATATATCTCTATATATATCTGATGAGCCCAGACAACCTTAGCAACTAATATTAAATGTTCTCAACACACCTCAGAATTAGGATGTGAAAATGACTGTCACCCAGCAAACACCACAAAGATTTGCAAACAAAAATTCTTTGAGGTCTTCATGCATATTAATAAATTCATTTTTTGTCTGAGTTTTTTTCTTTTTTAATGTAGTAAAAAAGAGCTAGACTGCTGTAATGCTCAATAAACACTATTTAATTTTTAATTTTTATGATGGATGGATTTGTCTGGATGTTAGATGCCCACTAAGCCACTCTACAGCTCCCACTCTTCAGCTGGGGAGGGAAGAGAAACTGTCATGGAAAGCTCATCTGTTGTGATAAGGTCAGGGAGACTCACCTACTAGTGTCAAAACAGACTCAACTCAGAAATAAATTTATTAATAATCACATCAAAGTAGAAAAATAAGAAATAAAGCCAAACTTTAAAACATCTTTGCCCAACCCCTCACTTCTTTCCAGGCTCAACTTCACTCCTGTTTCCTTTACCTCCCCTTCGCCAGTGTCCCAGGTAGAAGGGGAATGGGGACTGTGGTACGTGCATCACAAGTTGTCTCTGCCACTCCTTCCTCCTCACATTTCTTCCCTGCTGCCCAGTGGGAGAGAGTCCTTCACAAACTCCTCTACAATAGTCTTTCCCTTAGGCTACAGTTCTTCAAAAACTGCATCAGTTTGTGAGCCTCTCCACTATGTGAAATCCTTCGGGAACCGGCAGCTCCAGTGAGGATCTCCCACAGAGTCACAAGTCGTGCAAGCAAACCTTTTCTCCACAAGTCTATAGGACCCTGCCAGGAGCCTGCTCCAGCACAGGCTTCAGAGCATGAGAATATTTTGTATTCTTGTCAGGTGATCTGTGGTCATTCCTTTGTCAGATCTCAATATCATTTCAGGAACTTGCTTGGATTCCATTAGCGTCTCACTGTAATTCTGATTATCACTCATCCTAGTAACTGGTAGTTTCTATTATTAACTAATCAAGTTGGCCTTGTGGGACCCCCAGAGCTTCCAGGCCTTTTTATTGAGGTTGAATTAGATTACCCGCCCTTATTAAAACTTAGATTTAACTCAAGAAGGAAGGGAAAATTTTCCTCCTAATGCTAATATCCATAGAAATATATCATTAGACATGTTTAAGTAGCCTGAATTGCATGGCAAACTGCACCAGTCTGACTTGGTACAAGTAAAGACTGTTTAAGTTTTGGATGAACTGAGCACCATAGGAAGAATTTCTGTTGCACACTTTATTTTAAAAAATTGAGACAATCATTTTTGAAAGTTGAATCTGAATAGCAGTGTGAATGTTTTGAGCATGCTAGGCTGACTGCAAGTAATTATCTTTTTAATAAAAAAATGGTGTACAGGGTCTGATCCAAATCCCAGTGAAATCAATTGAAAGATATCTAACTCTGGTGTATAGAAGATTTAGCTAGAGATGATACAATCAGCATTTCCCAGCACCATGCCTAAGATGTTGCTGTGTAGTAATAACATGAGATATCATAAGACTAAAATTTTAGACTCCTTAATGGAACCCTGATTTGAAATTGTAATCTATTCTGAAATTGTCATCTGTGCCACACTATGTAAATAAAAGAATGCATTTTTAAACTTTGGATTACTTTGTATTGTAGAATATGTATGTATATTAAGGAAAAGATAAGTGCAAAATGTCTTTTTCATTGCATTATTTTCAAGAACTAACTGTATAGTCAAGGAATGACAGAATTCTGTCTGACATGGTATAAAAGAACACAGACAAGTCTGGGACATAAATTCACCCCGCATTCGTTGTAAGGATGCTTGACTTGATTTTCTCTAAATGGAGGAAATTTTATGGACAATAGGAGGTTTTGTGCTCTGCTCTTTATTTTTCTGTGCTTCCTCTCAATTTTTTAGCCTTCATCTTAGTCCTTTCTCAGCTGTTCTGTGGCCACCTCAAAGCATGCAGGAAAGTATTCTTGCAGGCCATTTTCATCTGTGTGGAGAATAGAACAATGTAATATTAAGGCCATGGATATCAAAGCTTGTAGCTGCTGGGTTAAAGATTTAACCCTTTAGATGTGGCAGAAATAAGACACACAGCTACATGGTCCCTCTCAGGATAGGAAAGAGACAAGTTTATTCTAAAACACAGTGTTTAAGTACAGTCTTCCACAACTCCAAAGAGGATAAAGCTGATTGGTGCAGAGTGACACCTCTTTCCCATGCTTCTCGCATGTACCCAACAGGTGTATATCTTTGTTATTAATTATTTTCTTATGTTTACATTAGATAAAGTGGCTAGCTTTGGGAAAGAATCCTGGCTAAGCCTGAGAAACTTGAACTGGGAAAACTCTCACAAGAGGTTTTTCTGGGCCTATGACCACAAAAGCTATGAATGAATTTTACTAAAGCTGTCAGATTACAGTGGTCATAGTCCTCATGTTTTTAACCTAGCAGTATCAATCAAAGAATGAAGTGAAGGATCTAGGTGCTTGCAATGGACAGGAAAGGAAGTCTACTCAGGTGATAAGATAGAATTGAAGAAATGCCTTGCTCTAGATCTCAGTAAATTCTGATTTCACTCTGATACACTGCATTTCAGAGAAGTAACAGCCTGCAATTCTCATTAAAATAGGCAAAAGCTTGCTATTATGCCTGATCACTGCATTTGTGTTTCCTTGTAATGATTGTCCATCATTATAGCCATAATGTGTCCATCATTATAGCCATAATGTGTCAATTTACTTACAATGGAGATCTACAGCTCAGGCACACAACTGAGTTGTAGAGAATTAATATGTTTCTGTGCATCAGTGGTGCCTTTGTAACTGCTATTAACTGCCTGTGCAGATGTTTTGAGCTCACTCTAGTTGCAAGGCAGTGTGATTTATCTGCAGTTCTGGATGTACTTTCCACTAATCTGCATTACTTTTTGTGATTGCTAAGAGTCTGTGAAGCATTGTGGGGCTAAAGTATTCTGGAATAAAGATGTGAGGGTGTGGGCGTGGCCGAGGACCACAGACAGGGAGAGAGGGAGAGAGAGAGCACATACCTGACTCCAAGGATCATGAACAGGAAAAGAGAGCTTTATTTTCATTGCATGACTATTTATAGAATTCCATCCATGGTCCAGCACTGGACAGTGATGATCAAACCTCTCACCACGACTGGCTGTCCACCTTGTTCTTCATCCTCGTTTCCTTCACTGAGGAATGAAAAACAACCCTCTGCTTATCACAGAGCTGCTGGACAAGTGTGTAAACATCAGAACACCAGAAGGCAAGGAAAACCTGGGGCAACATGAGGGTACAGTTGGCCACCAGGGCCTGTGAGGAGAAGGGCAGCACTGTCATGAAAACCCAGGAGGAGAGGGATGCCCATGGTGAGGATTAAGCTTGCACAGCCATCCTCTGCAGGGTGGCTTCACTGAGATACTTGGAGTGAGCAGCACTCACCCTGAATGATGGGGATACCCTGCCTCCCTGCTCTGCACTGCAACCTCCTGAATGGGGACATTTCAGTCCAAAACACCCGAATGAATTTTGTTGTTGAAGTTGGATGAAAATTTGGCAAATGAAGATGTTATAGCCATACAGAAAAATTACATTCCTACACCCATGTCTTACTCAGTAAAGCCATGCTGAGAAGAGTTAATAGTAGGAGCTCAAGGGACAGATTTTTTGATTTCAAGTGTTAAACATCCAAATCAGTACTTTACTTGTAAGACAGTCTTAAAAATAATTTTATGGCTGTTAAAAGAAGATTTTTTGGGAATATTTTATTTGGCCACTGGCTTCTGGGTTTGGATGTTCCCCAATAGCATTTTACAGGCAATTTGTGTTATAATGTCTCAGGAGTTGAATTATCCCTCATATGTCTTCAGGAGTTGGGTTTTTTTAAACAAAGGAGAAAAACTAATCCCAAAGAACAGAAAACCACTAATTCTGAATCTAACCTTTAAAGATTTTGCAAATTTTGTATTCCCTCCCCTCCCGTCCAGAACTTCCCAGAACTTTCCTTCTTTTCCCTTCATTGTTCCCATTCCCTTCACTGTTTCATTCCAGCAGAAAAAAGTCAAGTGTCTCAATTTTTAAGTACATGCTAGAGAATGGAAATTTGATTATAGCACTCCTCCAGTGTATTAGAAAAGATCCAGATTAATATAATCTAGAAATATAGAATAATCTTTAACTGTGAGATAGAATATAAAGATTTCTATTAAGTTCCTTATTAGTATACGGAATGTTAATATTATTATTGTTTTGCTGAGATGAGCTTTCATGCCATTTGAAATTATTGCCATGGTCTTTCTATTTTAGAAATCTTGAATCTAATCTACACATTTGGTAACCCGTCTTTTCTTATGGTTAAATCAAGCCACTTAATTGGAGTGACATTTTACATTCTAAAGCATCCTCTCTTAGCTATTTCTATATTTTATTGATCCTTTCTGCTTAATGGCATCAAGAAACAGCTCCTTAGCTACCCAGAAAGCTGAAAGTCTCACCAAAGCTCTCATCCCTGCTAAATGGTTTTCTTTAGATTCAAGAAACACAATGCTCTCCTGCTTTTATCCACCCTGAATGCTTACAAAATGACCATTTTTGTGTCATCACTTAAGTCTGTCATTTTGACCATGACACTGTCTGCATGTGCTCACTTTCTTGAATACCATCTGGTGCCTTGTTATCTTCTCTACTCAACCCAAGCTGTCTGCTTCAACATTCAAAGGCTTCCGTGACCTAGCCTTACTATACATCAGTTCATTGTCAAAATATTGACTCTAAATTCCAGACTGGCTGGGATGCCAACTTTCATTTTCTGTGTCTACTTGTCCCAGTATCCCTCATGATTAGAAAAAGCTGCCTGTAAGCATTCAATTTGCCTTCATCTCCTCTATTAATGCTTTTCTTTAAAACAAACTGTTCAATGACTTGCTTATTGCGAGTAAAAATTGTCAGGAGCAAGAATGAACATTTTTTTTAGTCTGAATATAATTTCAGTGTTTCTTTGCACACCTTCACCTACATTTAATGTATTGTTGCATTCTCTCTTGTTTCATTGTCTTAAGGCCTTTTATTTTGGGAGGAGTGAGGAGATAGAGGGTATTTCTAAATATATCACGTGTTTCAGCCTGAAAAACTTTGAAATGAATATATTTGCAGAACAACATAATATTTCATTCCTGTGAGCTTTAATTATTCCTTATGCAGTACTCAAAGTATCTGGCAACAGAGGCAGCAAAGCATTAGAGGAAACCTTTTCATTCTCTGCTGTACTAGCAGCACTACCAAGCATCCATTTTGCTGGACCAGTCCCAAAATCCCACAGCTTTGGACTTGTGCCTCTCCAAGCATTCCTGGTAAAAGCTGATCCTCTAAAACAGACGTGCTTTGACAGGGCTGTGTGCTTCAGGGGCAGAGGCAGGGACATGCTCCAGCTCTGCCCAAGACTCTGTGGAAGGTGACACCAGAGCTATTCAGCCCTCGAGGCTCCTGCTATGGGACCATCTAGTTAAATCAAAGGATTAATGCCATTAATTATAATTAAATCCTTGTTTCCTTTAAACGGCCATGTAAGAAGCACAGATTCTGATTCTCAAACCAACACCTTCTCACTGTGAATTGGATGAAAATCCATTTCTTTTTGCTGTGAAAGTTTATCTAAATGCCAACAGCCAAAGAGTGCTACAGATTACTAAACAACTTCAGGAGTCCCACTGCTCTGAGTTACTTTGCTGCTCTTTCTGATAGTAACACTAATAAATCAAGTTATTTGTACATGCATTCACCTTTTTACAGGAGTTTAACAAAACAAGCAAGCTACTGGCTGGATGAACAAAATGGATTAATAATTTTTGACCACTAGTAATAGATATAGCTGTGTAACTTAATGAGAAATAACAGCTTTCACATTTCTGGGGAAAACCTGATGACCTCCTGTGAAGTGCTCTGCCTTCCCCTTGGCCCAAGTAGGATAATCTCTGGAGGTGGGATGCAAGGCTTAAAAGAACAATGAGCTAATCTGGCATATATTTCATACTCTTTAGGCAACATTCATTGTTTCCTATCTAAGATATAACCAAATTCAGTTATATCTTCTCAGAAGTGATGGGTGGGATAAAGTCAGGCTTAAAAATGTCAAAATAAGACATGCAATAAAATTAGAATATTTTTTTCTTTTAAAATCCAAATTAAGGCATAATAAATAATGTGCATGCCATAATGTGCTCAAGTATATATAAAATATGCATTGAACTCAATTACTGGGTAGCTTTAATTGAAACATGGGTTTAGCATTGCCTGTTGAAGAAATAAGGAACAAACTCATGCATGAAATTTTAATTCTTTCCTCAGTGAAACTTTTCAATATTTGATTCAAATTTTCAATTCCTTTCCATTACAACTGAGAAGGAAGATTTTTTTTTTAATCTCTGAAACCTAAAATTAGTTTCAGATTTAAAAGAATCCAACTAGCCAGTGAAGTACATAGCGGAAATTTGGAATTACCCATTCAGAGTGGGGGTCTAGTCCATAGTTCTTATACACATAAGCATCATGGTGGTTTAAAAGAGAGGTTCCAGACATCCAAAGGTATGCCATCAAAGAAACTTCTATCACAAAACCATTCTTAATGGGCAAAAAACACATGACAATTTGATGAAAAAGGAAGATGTGGCAGGCAGCTAGTTCATGAGTGTAATTTCAACCAAGACATGTTTTTCTAATAGTTTTCCTTAGGTCACTGACAAGCCTTCTAGAGGTTTTACAGATTAAGAATTTTTAACAATTTCAATTTAATCTTCCTCCTAATGAGACTGGCATGAGGAAATCCTTGAAATCTTTGATAATTCAACAATGTTTACAGTACATGGTTTCCTCTGAAGATCTGACATATTATTAGTAGGTTAGTATTGAGTTCTGACAAAACTTCATTAAAGACATTATAGTTCTAAATCTAAATTAAAATCCTTTGATAGCAAATCTGATCTGCTCTTCTTGGATCAATTGTTCCAAATTGGATTATTGTACTGAGCAAGTGATCGTAATGCAGCATATCAGAATTTATTTGCTCTACAAGAGTTTATCGCACCTTAATTAGATAAAGAGAAATTTGTTACCACTTCAAACTTTTACTGATTTTGATATATAATGGTGTTTGATCTATAGTGATGTTTCATGAAAAACTGCATCTGGTGGTTTACTGAAACAAATTACTATTATCTACTTACTGCATTATGATGCATGACACATAGATTCTGATTCATTCAATGAGACTCAAAAAATTATGTCATAAAAAATCTTATTTATACTTAATGTATGCATTGGCTAGATATAAATTATTGCTGTGCACCTCCTGTGCACATAATTTTTAGAACACCAAAGACAAAATTAAAGAAATGTATCATAGAAATATTCAACTTCATTCATGGAGTAGTTTGTTTAGAATAAACTTTCTACCTAATTTTGTGTGGTTTTCTTTTTTCAAGATGCATTTTAAAGAAAATAAGAAAATTCAAAAGACACCCAAAAGGTTAGATTTATGAATTAAATTCTCTCTTCCCCCACAAAAGCCAAGTGAGCAACTTGAAGATGCTTCCAGACAGCTGTATATTCCTAACTGCTGCTTTTGTGACAAATTGCATTCTGCCTTTGGCAACATTTCCTGCTTCAAATTTTCACAGGGTGAAATGCTCTTGAAAAGCTTTTTCTTCGCCGTGTTTTTAAACCTCAAAGGATTGGTACTTCATGGGGATTCTCAATTGGTTTTTTTGTTTCTGTTACCTATCACTTTGCTACTTTTTACATTTTTGATTTTTCTTCGGAGCCACTTCTTGCTCACAGATTCCCCTCAATAGCTAAAATAACTGATGAATGGAGAAATAGGGAAACCAGCAGGAGAAAATCTTCAGATTTCTGTATAAAATTGTTTCAACTGGATTCTATTTAGAACACAGGGAGTTAATACAGAAAAAAAGAAAAAGAAAAGAAAAGAAAAGAGAAAAGAAAAGAAAAGAAAAGAAAAGAAAAGAAAAGAAAAGAAAAGAAAAGAAAAGAAAAGAAAAGAAAAGAAAAGAAAAGAAAAGAAAAGAAAAGAAAAGAAAAGAAAAGAAAAGAAAAGAAAAGAAAAGAAAAGAAAAGAAAAGAAAAGAAAAGAAAAGAAAAGAAAAGAAAAGAAAAGAAAAGAAAAGAAAAGAAAAGAAAAG
Source organism: Toxostoma redivivum (assembly GCA_013397375.1). NCBI lineage: Eukaryota > Metazoa > Chordata > Aves > Passeriformes > Mimidae > Toxostoma > Toxostoma redivivum. The sequence continues at coordinate 25,882 of VXBI01006412.1, read as the reverse complement.
AAAAGAAAAGAAAAGAAAAGAAAAGAAAAGAAAAGAAAAGAAAAGAAAAGAAAAGAAAAGAAAAGAAAAGAAAATTCTGATAGAAATTGATTCTTCATATGAAGGTCCTCTGGATATATACCCTTTTTTTAGTTTAGGCTGGAAATAAACCAAGGTTATCCAGGCTTTTGCACCTGTAAACCAATTGAGTGGATCCAATATTCACTATTTTTCCTCTGGATCAGAGAATCGTGAAACACTTGAATATGTTTTAACTGCATAGGAATGTGTTTAACAGAATGTTTTACGTTATACTCCAGTACAGTAAATACAAGTTTTGAAGACCCACATGTTTCAAAAATGTCCTTTAAAGAGACAGGAAGAATATTTCTAAGATTGCAGCTTGCAGCAAGGTCACGCTCCAGTAAATTGTACACATCTGAAATCTTTGCTTCAGCAGAACTGCTACATTGTCTTAAAAAAAAAAAAATCACTAATGTTAATTAATGTCATTCTCTTATTTTTGAGGAATGTCCTGTATTCTTGAGCATATAAGCAAAATACGAAATGCGATTTTATGAAAACTCATTAAATGCAGTCTGACATTGTGCTATAGGTCTAAATGTCCATCTCCTTACCATGGTACAATTCCTTATCTGCAAAGATGCTTTAATTCTAACTGTTGTTGGTTTTGCTGGTAATCTTTGCTGCAATTTCACTGGTTTCCTGAAAGATAAGAGCTGTGGGACTTCTGATTTACATAAAGTTGAAAACTATTTATACACACCTCTTGCCAGCCAATTAATATAATATGTTCTGGCATTAGGATTCACGCTTCAATTTGAAAATATGGTTGCTTTTGATATAATATGTTTTTGCAAGCAAAATTTTAAAGTAAAATCTAATCCAAAAACTTGAAGAGAGGACAGTATTTTTTAAAAATAATTTTCATTATAATTTTTTTTCACATGCTCAAAGAATTGGTTAAGCTGCAGGTGCTAAGGGAAGTAAGAATTTTTTTTTAGATAAATAATTTGTAAGTACATGCTTATCTGCTTGAGAAGAATTACACTGATGCACTCAGCAGACCACCACAGGACCATGATATTAATTTTAATAAAAGATTTATGAAATAGAAATAGTAATGTATTTCAAGAAAAAAAAAGGCTGGTATATTAAAGATTGTGCAAGATTTTCTTCGTAGTGCTTTAAACTTGTAGTCTTGGTGTGATGCTGATACTATACACACTCAGATATTAGAAGGACTGGGAAGAAATAAAAGCAAAGCATGTATAGAGAAGTGTTAAAATAGCCCCCTAAGAACTTACGAAAGTTTGGCATAGATTGATCTGTTCACACATTAAAAATGATGGGTTTACCAGAATGTTGCTTTTTAAAGGTATAGAAGATCTGTATTGTAAAACAGCTTAATAGAGAAAAGTAAGTAAACGGAGAACAATGGAAAGGTGGAAAATTCCAACAAAAATAAAATGTCCATTATTAATCTCAAATGTTCTTCATCTTGTAGTCTCTTGCTGCTGTTACATTTCACTTTTTTAAAGATGTAACTGGCAGAGAAGAAGTTGAGACAGAATCCATTCCCCTCTCACACAAACTTTGCATTTTTCAGTTTGTGGTAATGATGAGCTAATATAATATATTGGTCATTGATGATACAGAATTTAACTTTTTGAGGTTGGCTTTTGTGTTATGTGTTTTTAGGTCTGGGAATTACAGAGCATCATCCAGGCCTGGGTGCTACTGAAGACACAAACATAAACAATCAATGGCTGTCAGGTCTGCCAACACAAGGGTTGCTGGAGGCATTCATGGTTTCCAGGTAGTGATAAATAGCTGTTTCTATAGAATTTTGTGAGACCTGCTGATGTAAGACATGACACTATGAGAAAATTACAGGCTGCAAAAAATATGTTCTTGTTTCTTGCCTTCTGTTTCTACACTTTCTGTGAAGAGTTCAGCTGCTGTTACAATTTGGAAATATTGTTTTTAATTTTGTTACATTTGTTTCAACAACTTCATCTTCAAGATAAATATCAGCTGTTTAGGAAGGAGAAATTATACATGAATAGTAAAGTTTCTCCTGCTTATAGACAGGTATTTTTTTTTTACAGTAGCTACCATTTTTGTGTTTCCTGTTGGCAGCTAGGAAAGAATGTTGATGTTTTCCTACAGACACATTCTGAGTTATGAAACACTTTTACCACCTGTTTTAATGTTATACCTTATAGCTAATTCTTATTGTATTCTCATAGTAGTTTCCCATAAAGTTATTGAAGTATTTCTCTTTCTGGCTTCTGTTGTCAGACTTATAGGCAAAATAATTTGGTACTCCTGCTCTGTCTGTACTCTTGGGATAATTGTAATCAGCAAGTACAGTCTTCTGGTAGTACAAGTCTATTTGTATCCCCTCTTTCCTTCTTCTTAGGTGTTTGTTTGATCTTATTCACATTAAGTTCAAAAATGAGGTCAGTAAATGCCTGCTGTCACATTGATGTTCTTTGCTGTTTGTTGCCATGGGAGAGTCCCATGTCTGCAAATTCAGGCAGGCTCCTGAACAAAACAGACTTTACAGAAACATCCAACAGCAGCAGTCGCTGTTCAAGACCATTCAAATGCAGTCGTGCTACCTTTTAAATTGCAGTCTTGCAGTCTTTCCACTTCTAAGCTGCCATGCTAGTTGCTATGCAATTGTTTCCAAAATAAAATAATTTATGTTTTAAATTCTGTCTCTTGGAAACCTGGCTTTCCTGGCCTGAATGAAAGGATGTTGGAAGGTCCAGATTTCCTCCTGCCTCCCTGAAAGGCTGCTGTCAGACCCATCTGCACTGCCTGGATAGGGACGAGGATGCCACGGCAGGGAATGGGGGCACACACAGGACATGGTCCACTGCTGCCACCACCACTGCTCTGCATCTGTCAGATAAATCAAGCACGTGGTGTAAATCTAGGCATGTAAGTCCATGTCTGCCCCGTACCACCTGACAAAACTGACTACTATTAATATGTACTGCTACTCTTAGTGCTAATAGAAGACTAAGAGAATATATAGTATGTCTTTTTAAATTACAATAAATATATTGAGAGACGTTTGGGATAATTAAATTGGTTTCTTTTTTTTTAAAGTCTCCTTGAATAAAGAAAAAGGGTAATTTTCTTCTTGCAATGCTGGCTTGTGCTCTTATTTGAAGTAAATTGTCAGTGTGGGGAAAGTAAAAAGAAGATATCTTTTAAGTTTCTTTCCTGCTATGCTATTTATAGTCAGTTACACTTACATTTATGCTCTAAGAGCCAAACTGGAACTGAGGAATAGAGCAAATAACTCAATTTTATTTGTTCTTTTCTCCAGACATATCTACAAACTTTTTGCAATGTTGGGAAAGTGGGCTGAAAGTACCTTCCAGTTTACAGATCTGCACCATATCTGAATCTACCATCTTTCATGCAAGATCTCACAAAATTTCTTCTGATTTCCCACATAAATACAGGGAAACCAGATTAGAGGTATGTGGCTTTCTTCAATGATTTGCAAACGCGATTGCCTTGCAGCAATAACTATCTGTCAATATAGTACACAGGCAAAAAGCAAGATCGTTCTGCCTAAATTTTTTAAAATACCTTGTTAAGGTTATGCTTTCTTGACTGTGTAAGTTACACAAATAAAGTAAGAGAAAAATATCTCTTAAATTATTTGCAAATCTATTAATTCTTTGCAGATTTTCCTAGAATATTCCTACAACAATAAAGGAAGTAATTAGAGTTAGTTGTAATAGAATTGTTAACATAAAATACTTTAGCATCTAAAGCTTTTCATTAATAGAATTTAGTGTTTCCTAAATAGTTCCCAGTCAAATAATAATATTACCTGCTTTAATTGATATATCTTTTTTTTTCTATCCAGAAGAATAGAATTCCTGTTTCATATATGGACAATACCAATTTCTTGTCAATACATGGATAAGAAAGAAGGAAAATTTTTGTTCTGTTGGTGTGATTAAAATTACAAATTTTAAAAACTATCTTGAGGAATTATATCTTTTTCCATTCTCTGAGGTTGTAATATTAAAGATTTATTAGAAGAACTTTCTATACCTTGATTTTTAGCAATTATTATGTGCATTAATCTGCTTTATAATCACTTCCCTTATACCAATTTTACGTTTTCAACTGGAGCCTAGCCTGGAAATTGTGTTAAATTAAGAATTTCCTTTCATTTGTTTCTTTTCTTGGAACACCACAAATATCCTAGTCCTATTCTATCCATCTTGATCCCCAAGCAATAAAAAACAGCTTAGTTAGACATTCCTAATCTTATCTAAATATTTCCTAAACAGACTCCCCCACTTTATCACTTACTGTTTACAACGATTGCTATAACTCTTTCCTCACATGATTTAGGCCACATTTTTCAAGCCTGTGAGTCTTACATTAGGCATATTGGTTTATGTGCTCAGAGCAGTTGTTTAAATATTGAGCCTCAGCCCAAAGGCAGCTGCACTTTAATGTTAAGTTCAAAAATTACACTATTGGGGACTTGTCTTTGTAGGTCATTCAGAAGTCAGTAGTAATTATGTGGGTTGTGCTAGCATTATGTATGTACCGTATTTGTCTTAGTAATGGAGATGGGTTGGAGTTTAAAAATTTCACCTGCATTTTCTTTTTTGTGCAGTTTAATTTTTGTTTAATGAATCTAAGAGATTTTATACTGATAGGAAAAAGTCTGCGTGTCTGGAAAACAGATTTTGGTCCTCTAATTCATCTTGCTGTGGAGTATTCAACATTTGAATGATTTATGATTGTCTATAACATGTGCATTGCTTTTCAAATGCAAGCCACCAAGAAAGGAACGAGAGAATTAAAGAAACAAAATATATTCCTTGTGAAAAACTTCTCATAAGTGGATTCATGCAAGTAACTTTTAAGAGAGATCTTAATTATCATTGTGTCTTCCACTGCTTACTATTTTATTCTGTGTAGAGTTGTCTTTTTTTATCCTCAAGAGTGTTTACATCTCCATTTTCTCAATGATGGAAACAACAACATTATTTATACATTTTATGACACTGCAGCCTTTCCATATGTCGTGGGTGTCACTGTCTGTGTTTGTGCACCACCACCTAATGAGGCATGTTGTCAGTTTTCCTCTTCTCCCCGGGTCCTCTAGGCTAGCTCTGGACCACGGGGGATGAGGATATCGACAAAGGCAAAAGACCAAAGGAGACTCTTTCTTCACAGGACCGAAGCACCACTTCAAAACAGGACACTTCCAAGGGAAGAAGAGAGTATAGAGCATGGCGGGAGGTTTTAAACCCAAGGGGCAGGGAGGAACGGAACTACAGCCAATGGGATACCCCCGAAGGGGAGGGGTGATGGGGAAAGGAGAAATCATCAGCCCTGGGGGAGTACAGAACAGACCTTTTACCAGCAACAAGTATGTAGTGCAATACAACAGGGTGTTTTAGGAGATAAAATCCCTCTTTTCCCTTCATTATGCTTGTGGCATGCAATGCAATTTACTACATAACAGATGTCATAGCTAAGTGCCCAGGCTCATGTCATGATTCGTTCATTTGAAGACAATATGTTGCTGCAAAGTAGAGCTTTTCAAAATCTAGGAAAAATTTTGTCTTTGCCTGAGCACTCCAGATTTCATGCTGTACCATGCAAAGTTGGATAGGCTAAAACATCAGATATAAGTAAACTGATACTGGGGCCTAGAATACAGATTGGAAATGAACCTACTCACCTACTTCTTTGATTTTTTAACTTCCTCACCCAGAACAAATTATCTTATTTTGAAGTTGCAGTGCTTTTCTTTAAATTTTTTCCTTGATTCTTACTTCTACAGACTCCTATAAAAATAAATACAGTTCAAAATTCATGCTTCCAATTATGGAAAAATTTGGGGATCTGAAAAAATGAGAGTTTGATGTCTAGACAAATTTGATGGAATATTATTATACTGCCTTTCTAAAGCTAGCAGAATTCATGTCAGGCATTATTTTACATAAGATTGTCACAAAACATGGTCTAGGGGGAAAGGCAGATAGTAATAAGACATCAATTATGATTTATCTGAATGTGAGGAGATATATTTACAAATGAGGGAACTCAAATCTTAAGAGTTAGAAATATGACAGTCATCTGTATACAGCAAAATTTTAAAGGCTTTCTCTGGGCAATAATTACACAGGAAGCATCCAACATGTCTGTTGTGTGCTTAGAATTTATGCTAATTGGAACTTCAAATGTATGCAATAAAAACCACCTAAGCTAATCTGGCTTTTTTTCTTTTTCTTTTTTTTTTTTTTGTTTATATTAATTAGATGGAAATTATTTCTGTGCAAAGACTTAATAGAAAGATGCCTTCTGCAAGTGTCTGTAATAACAGGTTGAAGTGCCCATCAATAGAGTTTGAATGAGAAGGGATCGAAATTCTACAAAAATTCTTGTGTACCAGATATGGTTCCAGTTATGTAGACTTTATTCATATGAATAAAATGATTCAATAGTCTTCTTCAGAAAACAGCTGGAATGATGCTCGGCGTGGAATTTTTACACTGTGTATATAGCATTATCTAGAAAGACTTTTTATATCACCATTATTGATCTACTGAACCTCTAAATTCCTTTGTGAAAAATTGCTATCCTGTTTAAATAGTTTTGATGCCGTGTTCAAGACAGTTTAGGAGGATAGCTTGAGGGCCTGTTTTTTTCAGTATTTGTATTATAATATTTCCAAATAGATTCCTGACGTGCTCACTCAATGATTTTTTGCTTTGCTTTACCTGTACTTGAGGTAAAACATGTCCAGGGAATGTGACAAGATTGAAAGCCTGCTGATAACACAGGAGGAAAAAAATTATCTCTTCTCACCTTTCCCATTCAAGCTGTAGTGGAGATTTTAAGGATGGCTGATAAGTGAATTTCAGCCTTGTAGGAAGCTTGGCCTGCAGTGTTGCACTTCACTGTGCACCAGGAGGTAGCATAAAGGTGCAGAATTTCCCAGCAGCACAGTGATTTCCTTTGGAAAGCGGGGGGAAAATGGGTGCATGGGGCAGGCGCATGGTGGGCAGCAACCTGGCTGGAGGGGCAGTGGATGGTGGGCAGTGGCTGGAGCCCTGTGCCCAGTGACTGAGCAGCCCTGCACTGCCAGCGAGCTCCCCCAAAGGCCCTGAAAGGGCAACGGGTATAGGCGTTTCAATTCCACCAAATTGCTTGGGGTTTCTTTAATTGGGGAGAACCTAAGCTGAGTTTACTGCTCAAAGCATTATTTCCACACCCACCTTAGAATTCCATCTGAGGTAATCCTTGAAATAGGTTGATGTCCTTAGTTCTAGGGCATTTAAAAAACGCTTTCTTCTCTGCTAGCTGACTTCTTCTGTTAAAGATTAGGTGTTTTACTGCAAAGATAAACTACAGTTCCCAATCTTAGTATTTGCATCTTGATTTTAGCAACGTCTCCTAATCATACACATAAAACAGTGGTGTGTAACACTAATACTGAAAGAATGCTTCATCCTTTAGTAGTTATTAATTGATAGGTTAAATAAGGTGATAGTCTTTTTGTTTTGGTTGGTTGTTTTGTTTGTTTTTAAGTTTTCATTTTTTGTTTTGTTTTGTTTTGAGTTTTTTGTGATACAGAAATTTATCTCCCTTCAGGCTGTGCTCCAATTTATTGTGTGTGTATCAGTCAAGAAATACTAGTCCAGTTAGAGTCATATGTCTGCGTATGTCCATTTGTGACATTCTTGAAAGAAGCTAGATGGCCAAAATACATTTAGAATTTAATTTAGTTCAGCAAACAACATGAACAAAATTTGAAGATTTTTGTTACCTTTTTGTGAACTAACTTTGACTGTAGTTTAAATGGAATAGTTTCAAATAGCAGTTCATAGGTTTGGGCTAGTTTCTTCATAATGGTGTCTCTCCCCCTTTGCTAAAAGAAAGCACACTTTTACTTGAAAAGAAATGTGTAAAAGAAGACAATCTAGTCCAGAAACAAATTTAAAACTTACCAGATTGACCTAGAGGGATGTATTTATTTTAGTCTTAATATCTTTTGTTAATGGAAAACTCCCTTTCTTGGTGTAAAATTTTAGTGGCACATGAAGACCTTTGTCTTTAGCTCCAGGTTTTTGCCAAGGAAGAACCAGAACTGTGGGTAAGAAAAACACTGGAGAGGAATAATGTACTGACATTATGATTTATTTTTTTTTAAATCTGTTCTGAAGCAGCACTGAGGCAAAGCTGTGCAAAACGTTGTTACCAGACAATGGAATGTAGGTAGAAAGCCATTTCCCTCTTCAGACACCCCCTATGTGCCTTTTGCAGTACAAATTAAATACCAGAATCTCAGAACTAGAATATTTAAAAAGTATTTTGTTGTTTTTCACGTCATTTGTTACTCTCAGCTACCCATCACTCCAGGCTATCTGTCTCACTGTTGTATCTCCTTTTAAAACAGGAAAATTGCAAAAGCAGCATATGAGAGTGCGTGCAGCAGTATGGTAACACATGGTTGTAATCTTTTGCTGGAATATCATTCAACTGGACATGCAGGGTTGCTGTGTTAAAAGGAGGATGTATTGAGAAATAATTGATTCTTATTTATAAATACTGCTTCTTGCTGGATTTTGTATTTTGGGCATATAGACAGTGCCTCTGATTTTGTAGCCTCTGTTGCCTTTCACTTTTTTGCCAATTACTGACATTTCATGAACTATGGAACAATTCCTTAATTTGTTGCTCTACACCTGGGCACATGCTCTGCAGCATGATGACTTGCAAGCTTGGGTGAAGAGAGATACACAGCGCAGTAGCACTGACCTGCCTTTGGTGGACAATTTGACAAGGTGGAGAAAGCTCTTTGAAGACCCAATAACTGTAGTTGTCTGACATCCTCCTTGGATATGTACTACGCACCTCCAAGTATCCCTCATGCCTGTCAAACACAGTTTGGGAACGGAATTGCCACTGTTATCCTATGAAAACTGTGAGGCCAAGGCATAGCAGGGGTGTGAGTGCATAAGGGTAAGGAGGGTGCAGAGAGGGTGAAGGAATTACAGAGTCATGAATTTTATGGCCACATAATCCTTGCTCTGTGTGGATTTATTAACCTCGCCAGAGAGTGCCCAGAGATTCTGATTTTTGTTTCCCCCTCCTGCATTCAAAGGAGCCAGAGATCCACAGTCTGTGCTAGACATGGAAATGTGAGCATTTTCTGATCACCGTCTGAGGGCAGGCAGCAGCACACTGAAACTACAGGATTAGATGTTTGTGAAATAAAAGCTCACAGCTCTTTTGTGTGTGAGAGGTGAATAAGTTATAACCAAAAGAGTGGAACAATTCCTAATCAAGAAATTCTCAGTTTTCCATATCAAACACATATTAAATTAAATTTCTAATATATCAATATGATTTTTTGATAAAAATGGGCATACTTTTAAATTGACTCTTTAAAAAAGCTTACTGCATTTTAGCCATTTTAAAATCAGATTGCATACTGCAGAAAACCATATTTTCTTTAGAAAAATAATATGTAACAGAAAAGCCTGCTAAAATACCTCCTTTGCATGTTCACACTAGGACTGAATGCAATATTAAATGATCATTTTACTAACCATGTTGATTAAGTTCCCACTCTTTTTGGATGGCCTTTTTTTTGTTAACCAAGAGAACAAGATCCTGTATTGCCAGGAAGCTATTTATACCGCAAGATGAAAATGAAAAAATATTTATTTACAAAGGAAGCTTCTCTTCTAAAAAAAGAATAAGTCAAGGGATTATCAATAGCATGGAATATATGGTAACTATGACATCTGAATGTATGGGGGTTTGTTTAGTTTTGTTTTGTTTATTTTTATTTATATTTTTGTCTGTCTTGTTTTTAATGGAAGATCATACTGTTGTTCCTCACATCAGATATTTTCAGTATGGTGTAAAGACAGTTATTCTATACAATCTGCACCAAATAAATACATTCAGCATGTTTTTTTCATTGAAAAAATACAGAGATGTTGGTCTGTAAAACTTACAAATTTTTGTGTGTGAGGCAAGAAAAGAAAAATGTCTCTGCTAGATCCTCCTGGTTCCCTGAAGAGACAACTTATTCAGAAATATATAAATCAGAGAAACACTGCATAGTTACAGGAATGGTATGGTTTTGAAAATAACGAGGCATTGCTACTTCCTTTACTAATAATGACATGATTTTAAACTCATGGTTCTTTTGTGCATATGTGCATTTGTATAAAAATGCAGATACATAGAAGAAACACATGTGCACACGTATATATAGGTGTGTCTTGGGGTGACTGTATGATGCCTGTATCCCCAAATCGTCTGTTCTGTTGGTGTTGAATATTAAATTCTGCAACTTTAAGACTGGTTCCAGGAGTGAAGGGCGGGGAAAGAAAAAGTGCAGAGTTTGTTATCAGAGACTGCACCAGCTCCCCCGCATTCCTGCTGACACTGTGTTGTCTGCAGTGGACAGCAAGACAGAGCTCTCTTTTGCTCTGGGTTGGTTCTTTCTGGCTAGCTGAGGCAGAGAAACTCCCTGGATTGCTTTTTTTCCTCCCAAATTTGCTCTAAACTAGGACAAGGTGTATTACAAAATAATTCACGTTTGAGTACAATAAACAATAAATTACAATGTGGTATGTAATACAAGAATGTGCTGCTCATGAAGCCTTAAAACTCTATCCCATTTCTCCAGCATCATCAAAGAGAATGATGTGACAGTATTGGACAAAATCTCAGTATTTGCAGTCCATTTGTTCCTCAATAATAAAAATACCCCATACACTGCCAAACCCCAAGAAAACACACATTAAAAAAATCTAACAAAAACTCCAGACAACAAGCAACCCCTAGATTAGAGTGAGTTTCTTTTCCTTAAGATTGCAATTTTCTAGCTGATGAAGTTATCATGCTTCCCACGGTATCCCTATTGGGTAGAGTCTCTATTCTCCGCGTCACAGGTTCTATAAGCTGTAGTTTAGATGTAGACTGAAAATTACATTGGTGAGATTTTCAGTTGTTTAACTCCAGTGTAATTGGGTATTATCATCATAAGTGTCAAGATGATAGTGTATCTTCATCTATCCATGAGTTTGGCTCTCTGTCTGTCTCTCTTACATTCAGTGTTGGTCCTCTGTGGTTTTGTTTTTGTCTGCATGTGTGTATGCAGACATATGAATAGTAGTTTCCACACATTACATGTTTATGTAAGCACAAGATAATCTCTATAATAGGGAAATGTATATGTTTTAACAATAAGGATATCCATTTACATGAAAAGATAGACTGGGAAGCTGTTGACATGTGAGGAAAGGTCTGTGAAATAACAAATGAGAAAATTTTCTTTTGGAAAGTGAGAAGGATATTTTATTCCTTAAAAAAACAAAGAGGATGAATGCATGTTCTGCTTTAACCTAGTCTGTTTAATCTTTTGTTGAGATGCTCCAAGATGATGAGCTTGATAAATACATCAAATATTCAAACCTTTCTGCTCACTTACTAGTCATAAACACTTTGTAAAAGGGCAGAGCTTTCCTAGCCTTGTACTAACAGAGAAAAGGACCTCATTATTTCTCTATATTTTTTTCTTTTTTTATTTTTTCTTTTTTCTTTTTTCTTTTTTTCTTCTTTTTTTTTTTCTTTTTTCTTTCTTTCTTTCTTTTTTCTTATTTTTTTTCTTTTTTTTTTCTTTTTCCCTCTTTC
>VXBI01006412.1:0-13938 GCA_013397375.1 Toxostoma redivivum | reverse complement strand
TTACAATTCAAAATGTATTCTATCACCATCTGTTGAAACAAGAGAAGGGCTGATCCTTATCTCTGTGGGAGATACCTTCTGTTAATGGGCCATTAAGTACTACTGCCGGACTGATAAGATTATCCCTATTGGAAATATCTTCTGTTAATGGGCCATTAAGCCCCACTGCCTGACTGATAAGATTACATCATCCCACTGGGAGATGATCCAGCCACGGGGAGGAGCCATGCCTTTCCTACCTAAATAAAAACCAAGATTTAAAACACCAAAGCAGCCTTTTCCCCTGGATTCCAGAGGAGAAAATCAGGCTTTTCCACATCATTGCTGGACCTTCAGAGGAAAACTGCACTTTCTACAGGAGCACTGCTTCAACAGAACCACATCTGTCATCCAGGAGGACTGCAGCCACCATTTAATCGGACTGCACCAACACCCTGATTGCCAGGGTGTCAGGTTGTATTCTGACTCTGTCAGTGGTCTCATTTGGTATTATTGCATGTATTCTGTTTTTTCCTATTAAAATTGTATTACTGACTTGAAGTCTCACTAGTTTTCCTTTTTTCAAACCAGTACACTAACTAATAAGCAAAAGCAAAAGCGAGCAAGCAGCAAGCAAGCAAGCAAGCAAGCAAGGAAGCGAGCGAGCCTAGCCTCTCCTAAACACAGACCATGGGGGAGGTGAGCCGGCTGATAACAAGACAAAACAAACCTTCACTTTCAGAGTCAGTCCTGAAAGCACAGAACATAATACCAGGCATAAACAGAATATACAATTGAGGATCCAAGCACCATAACGTCACCCTAGGACAAGCTAAAAAACCCTACCCAAAAGGAAAAAAGAAAATAAACCCTCAACAAATGAAATCACCCCAAATCCTGTCAAATCCTCCAAACCTAAGCATATTTTAATACTGCATATTAAATTCAGAAAAGACCGAATTCAGCTCTAATGGTTATCTAACCTTTTGTCTACAGTTTTCTGACAATCTGAGAATATTTGCTTGATATCATACATGTTTAGTAGAAGTCACATTCAGTTCATTGAGTGGAGAATCATACTGAGCAATGATTGAATGCTGTATGTTGGAAAAAAAAGAGGGGTAATACTCATAAACAGCTGAAATAACTAATTTCTCATCTTCAGGTACAAAAAAGACACATATCTTGATTATCACTGCCTTTTTTACCTTTTTCTTCACTTCATTCTGGAATTATCTCCACTCATCTAATTTTCTCCTATTAAAAATCAGAAAGGCAAAATCATAAGTAAAAGCATGAAGAAAACAGGCAGGAAAAGGATGAGTGATTAAAAACATGGAGAGAAATGAAGGAAGGTTCTGCTATATATTTTCATATATGATGGAAAAGCTGCTAGTAAAGATTCAGAAAGAGCTTTTTTTCTGAAAAGAGAGTTCCACTGAAAATCCTACAGCTGTTCATACACTGACAGAATGCAATAGACAGGTCTGTCAGGTCTGTAATGTCAGTCTTTACAGACTATCATCTATCTTCTTGTGAACTTTTTTGAACCACAAATTAATCTGATTGAACATCAGAATGCTCCATGCAGAGCAGAGTTTGTGAATGTGGGTTTCCCTCTGCTGCAAAGTTAGGAACATATTTATGATTGTTACATCTTACATAAGCAATTGGCTGCAAGTTGTTAACAAAGTCTTGTTTGCAAAATGATGGATTGGGAAAATGTGCCTAAAAATTAATGGCATGGCAGTATGAAATGGAATGCATTCAGGTAACATGGTCAATGTTTTCTGGGCTTTGAACTTTGCTTGATCCAACATGAAAATTCTCTATTGTACTTGACACAATTGCTTTAGGTAGGCAAATCTATTTTCAAGTGCATTCAAGCACTTTCAGTCATACAGAGGTGGTAGGTATGATTCAGCAAGTCTTACAAATGCCACTAAGTCTAATGTAATTGCCTTGCAGCCAAAACTCTAAGCTTAGTATTCCACAGTGAGCTGGTATTTGCTCATCCAAGAAAAAACATGAAAGTAGTAGTTGCTGGATGACCTCTCATCTTACCATGACCTGCAGCTTTACTTGATTTGGGAAATGAAAGGTGGCCATGCCCTCACTTAGAGGGGAAATACACAGAGGGCACAAAATACCTGTGCTGCCAGCAGATGGCTTGGAGGCTCTGTGTCTAAAATGCCTTTCTTGATACATTTGCCATAATCAGAGACAGTGCTGCTGAATCTCCAGTAGCACAAGTGACAAGGGGTTGTGGGCAAACCTCCATAACTGTCCCAGGGCTGCCTAATGCCCTCCATCCTTGCTCTGAAACAGTTTGGGTTTAATATCAGGTATGTTCACGTGGCTTTGGAAAAGAGGAAAGTGAGATGAAAAACTGACAATTCCATATTTTTTTGCTTTTAGAAATGTTTTTTTGAGGAAAAAGAATGAAGTTGATGAAATTTCCATTTCAATTTGTAATTTTATTTAAGTGACAGATACTGAGATAATTTTATTTTCTGTTTCTGACTTGGACAAAATTAACAAGATATTAAAAGTTGAAGATCAGTTTGGGTGCTTAAGATCTCATCTATGTTTTTTTATGTATAGTGATGGTGAATTGATTTTGGCTGGCTACCAGATGCCCCCACCCAGCTGGTTTTTTTCCTCCCCCTCTTCACTGGGACAGGAGAGAAACAGTAAGATGGAAAAGTTTGTGTGTAAAGACAGGAAGATCATTTGCCAGTTACTGTTATGGGCAAACTAGGCTACTCTTGGAGAAAATTAATTTAATTTATCACTGATTAAAAGAGATTCAGATGGTAAAATAATAATGTGAGGTCTTTGCCTCACATTGTTTCTCTGCTACAACATGGGTCCTCTCCATGGACTGCTGGGAAATCTCTGCCTGAAGCACCTCCTCTCTGCCTTTTTTCTCTGACCTTAGTGTTTGCAGTGCTGTTTCTCACACATTTTCTTGTTTTGTCGCCTGCCATGAGCATTTTTTTCCCTGTCCTAAATGCACTTTCCCAGAGGTAGCATCACCTTGGCTGCAGGGCCCTTTGGTGGGTCAGCTGGAGCTGCTGGATTTAGCTGGGTTCAGCTAAGGGCAGCCCCAGCCTCTCACATAAAGGTGCCTCTGCAGTCACTGCATCTGCACCCAGCACAATAATATCCACCAAGTTTGCAATGACATGTGCTGCCCCTGGAGTATAAATAATCATTGTTTGACATTTGCCTTGAATTAATAACAATGATCAAACCCCCCAAAACTGATAAAATATATTTGTTCATGGATAAATAAAATTGCTTTCTGAGAAGTGAACAGATGAAATTTTTTCATATAGTACATAGACATCTCTGCAAAAGTGCAAGTACTCTTTCAAAAAATAGAGAGACAGATTGTACTGAGATACTGAAGAAACATGAAGTAACTCTAAGAAAAACCTCTGCTGCCAAGGATGATGCACTTTCCAGCTTTTACAGAGCAAGAACAAAGTATTGGAGTTCAGTCTTAACATGGGGAAAGACAATGAATTTTTTTAAAAATGTTATTTTCAGTGAAAAGTGATTGAAAGACTGGAATTTCATGCTACTTAAAATGCTGGTGTACCATTGAGGTTAAAAAAAGTCAATTAGGACTCTGAGTATATTCAGCAGTGGATCGGGAAGAAATCAGTTATGTGGCATCTTACTGCTTGCTAACAAATCAGAGATTTTTTTTTAATTAGAAATCTAAGACTAAACTTTTTAGTGACAAAAACAGGAAACTTACAAGTAAGATCAACATCTTGGTTTAGATTCTTGGTTCTATCTTGCTCTTCTGTGTATGTAAGAAGAGAAGTATGACATACACAAATGAGTATTGTTTGCAAACTGAGTTGATGGTTATATGTTCCTTGTATTGTTTCCAGCCATAGTTTTATCCTTTTTGGACACTCAGTTTTTTTTTTTTAAATGGAATGGACTGCGTGCCGGATTAGCATTTTACAATCTTTGACTCATACCCTGCTTCAGCTGCTGCCATTGGCAAAGCGTTTGTTGAATGAAATGAGACTAGTGTCTGACTCTCTTTTGATTGATTTGTGAACATTATGCCCTTAACAGATTGCTTTTCTTTAAAGTCTCTACAAGAATGAGTGAAGGAGAGGAAATAACGGAGAGAATTATATTGTTTCCCACTCCTAGAAAGCACAATAGACCAGCTTCCAGCTCCACAGAGTACACAGGTAAATGAAACCATTCATATGTTGTGGTTCCTGTTTTCATCAGCTCACAATTCCTCGTGAGTCCATGCATTTTGATGGCAGTGTTTACATCAAAAGCATTCCAGTGCAGTTGAGCTTTTGGACTATTTTTCTGCTGCTGTGCAAATTTTTAAAATGGAGCCATAGAAAATAAAAGTGTAGGAGTGTTCGGCTTTTATAAAGATCTCTAAAAAAGAGATATGCACATCATTTCAGTAATCCTTTATGTGGAGTGTCAAAGGCTTCATTCTCTGTCACATACATCACCTATCATCATTAAATAAAAAACAAAAAACCAAACCTCTGCACTGAAACGATTAGATATTTCTAAAATAAAGAATCATGCATGAATAGAAATATATGTTGTGCAATTTAAAGTGCATTTTTACATATTCCCGTTCACGGATGATTTGTAGAAGCTTTCATACATCAGGTATTGGTCAAATGATATGCAAATCTCAAAGTATCAAAACAGACCTTGGCTTGACTTGTAGTTTATGGCAGGATTTTTCTTTTTTTTCCCTTGGGAAAGAAATTACCCTGTTGCTCTTTCTGGGAATTATAATGCACTGATGCAGCAGAACTGGCAGAATTAATACTGTAATTTCTACTGGAATTGCTACTGTAATCTCTATTATCTTATATTTGCTGGTAGTGCTCACGATCTATCAGGTACTGTGCAGCATAAAGGTACTTTTCCCACCTAGCCCAAAACGTGAACACTGGG
This sequence comes from Toxostoma redivivum, assembly GCA_013397375.1. Taxonomy (NCBI): domain Eukaryota; kingdom Metazoa; phylum Chordata; class Aves; order Passeriformes; family Mimidae; genus Toxostoma; species Toxostoma redivivum. The sequence continues at coordinate 8,991 of VXBI01006412.1, read as the reverse complement.
GAAACATATAATTAAAAGGAAAATCTCCCTGTCATGATGCAATAATTTTACATCTTCTCAGTTTGTGTATATGTTTTCATGTAGCTTTGACTTTAGGTAAAAGGATAGGATAGGTGTTCAGATCAATACACATAACAAAAATAAATCTTTACCTATTCCTGTCAGTAGCTCTTAGGAGCTTTGAGAGATGAATGTCTTATAGAAGTCACTCCACAAATGTTCAAAACAAAAGTTGTTCATTTATTGAACCAGAAATATAGTATACCAGCCCTAAAAGAAAATAAACTAAAGGGGAGTGTATTTTGAGACTTTAATTTTTTGCGGAACTACTTTTCCATAAACTTACAGATGGTGCAAAAAAATTTGGACATTAATTGCTGGGAAATAGGTATTTAAATAGCTCATATTTTAGAAAAATTGAGACATCAGAGGACTTTAAACAGCTTCCACTTCAGATTAAGATGTCAGCAGCAGCAAAACTAGCAGCGTGTGATGTGAAATATTCCATATGCTACACTGAAATAATCACAATTGAAAGCCATTACATAATCAGAGCTGCTTTGGCTGAGGTTGACTGACAGTGCTTACTATTCAATTAAGAAACATGTTATTGGGCTCAGATGGTGGTGCAAATCTAAAAGAAAGATTAATTTGTTTGATCTTTGTAACCCATGATCTTTGATTTTATCTGAAACTGTGCCTAATGCATTTTATGTATCCAAGGAACAGATTATTTCATCATAAGAAGGAGATTTCCAGTTGCTGCTCTAAAACCCTACGTAAGTTTTGTTAGCATAATGATTTATTAATAATAGTAATAATTAAAAAAAAGAAATAGGCTTAGAGAACCTTTGACTTTCATTTAATCTTTTCTTTTAATTTGCTAATCCAAACAGGAACTAATCATTGGTGCAAAGGATTAACAGACACAGGAGACCAGATTATACATTTTCAAGTTCTGCTTTTGAGTCTTGAGGGAATCCTATAGTGTGGAATTGGATTAACCTTTCTGACACTTTTTATAATAACCCAAAAGCTAGAGTATAAGGCTCATTCCCCTGACAATAAGCATGGTTGCTTTGCTTACTATGTAGAGTCTATATTTATCTGTGTCGAGATGTATGTTACCAAACACAAACTGAACAATGAGGAATATTCAGAGTTTGCAGTGAATATTCATCCTGTCTCTATAAATTAGTCACAATATTTTTAAATTATGTCCAGGTACCAAAAGATGTTGGTGGTAGCAATATTGACAGTATTTGAGTGATCTCTCATGCTTTGAAAATGAACTTTGTTTAATCAGCTTTGTGACTGACCTGTCTGAGTGAATATGGTTGCTTATAAATTTCATTTTTTCTCTTGGGGGTCCAGATTTCCTTACTTTTTCCCAAAGCAAATGGCAGTAACTTACCTGGAACTCACTTTTCAAATATATTTGTTTTCCATTTTAAAAGGTCAAGATACTTCAAAGCAGTTACTTGTAATGCATGTGAAGTCTGGGACATGAGTTTACAGAGGCTATGTGAAAAGTTACACTCTTGTTATGATACCTTCATCCATTAACTCAGTAGAATAAAGAGGGACAGAAGTAAGACTGAAAATTACATTCCCCAGTGTGACCAAATTTTGCTAGTGTAATTAAAACTGCTGTATTTCAAATTTTCCCTAGGCATACCATTTCCTTTTCCTTCTGGAAATCTTATGTGGGTAAAAAAAACCAGCAAAAAAAAGGAGAATTACAGTGTTCCTAAAACTTGGAAAAATTTTGCATAGCTTTCATGCCTGCCACAATCAAGCTTTGAGTGTAATCTATCTTGTCCTGAGTGAGAGATATCAAAAAGACTTGCGAGTAACCTGGTTATGCTCAGATGGACTGAGACCATGATTTTCCATCCCTTTCTGTTATAGAGGGGTGCAAAGAATTTAGAACATAATCATATTCTCATTGAGAATTCACCTCCAGTTTAAATCAATATGAATGGCTAAAATTTTTAAGCTCCTTTTTAAAACAAAAACAGTCCTGAAGGAAAAGGAAAAAAAAAAGGTTTGTAACTGTGCATAATTGTAGTATATTCATATATTTGAACAGTTGAAAAAAATCTGATGGGAATCCTGCACAGAACAGTACCGTAAATTTTCAAGCTGATTTTTCATATTTAGAGTGTAATTTTTGCTTATGCATGACCAGTATAGAAAAGTTAAGCTCAGCTCTCCTGTTAGATCATCCTAAGTAGTAATGCAGAAGAAATATAAATATTAGCCTCAGGGATGGAAAGAGGTCCATATGCTGTTTCTCATTGTTTTCCTCTATCATTCATTTTCCATTTGTTTTTCATATTTTCTTAGTCTCTTGCTCTTCTCTCTGTCTCAGCCACAGTTAAGTTTTGTGAGGTGTTTTGTCAACAAAAACCTGCCTATAAATGCCCCTTGCATGATCACTAATCTGAGTTTTGGGGATAGTCAGTAGTTTTGAAATAGTTATAGCATCATATGCTAAACATTTTCCCCTTTCCACTTTGTCTTGCCCACAATGAATTGTCAGTGCCAGGACTTGACCTAGGAGGTAGAAAAAGACCTACTAAAGGTCTGGACATTATCGATTTATTTTTCCTTATCACTGTGCAGCTTTGTATTGCATTTGTTTATTGCTTAATTCACATATTTTCTAGCTTTTCCACATGATTTCTAAATAGTTTCAATTTTTTTGGTATGTGGCATTGTTTCTTATGTTTGTTAAAGACTGAATTTCTCAGAAGTGGATGGAAAAATGATAGAAAAAGGACTTTCATAACAGTGAAACTAATATTTTCAGAAAGCTCTAATGGTGTAGATAAAGGAAAAGGTCACATGGGAATCACTGACAATTAACTAGGTAATGTCTAAATAATTTTTTGCTAAGTCTCTCAATATAAGCATAAACATTCCCACATGTATGTTTTAATAAATGCATCTGAAGGAGCTTTATGCTACCTGGTGACATTTTATAAATGCACAATTCATAAAGAAATTTAAAAAATCTCTTTACCCAAAAATAGCTTTTGGATCTCTGTGACACGAAGAAATGCATTCAGATGACAGAAGCCTGTTTATCAGTTTACTTCTGTGTGCCATTAATTGCATAGTGCCTGGTGGAAGGCTGCAATATTAGCCCTGGAAAACCATTCTCATTTTGAGGCAGACATTTCAACTGACATTTAACAGAATCTCCCTGTACACTTGCTGAACTTGGCTGAAACCATGTTTAGTGTATTATGTTTCATTGTGCGTGGAAACAAGAAAAAGTGTTTCATTTTAGTGAACTCTGAATGAAAGGCTACTTTCTTCTGTCAGAAAGGGAGTAAAAATGTACTTATGTACTTAAAAATGTATAAATTAACTTAAATTAACTCTTTCTAGTCCACCATACCTTCCGTATAGTGACAGTGTCAAGATAAACCACAGCATTCTCTTCCAAAAGGAGATTCTATCTTCAGATTGCTCTTGAAGTGACATAAATATATGTAAAAGAAAGGTCTTCTAAAGAGAAGCAAGATCCTAACAAAAGTATTGCATTATGTTATATGAACAAGTTCTATGTTCAGTGAGTTTTATTTATAAATATTTATGAAGAAATAAAAGAAGAAAAAACAGTAGAGGTTTCCAAAGGGAGTTTATGCAGAACTCCCACAGTTTTCAGTGGGTATTTTCCCTGCTGGTGGCCTTATCTAATAGCCATTGATATTAATGAGAGTAATTCCTTTGATTTTAGTGGGCTCTGGACCACGGATTTTGGTTCGAGTAGGGCCTGGGCTGTATTTAGAAATAGTCATGCATGTTTTATATAGAAATAAACATTCAGACAAATTTGTTTACCGACTTATTTTCAAATATCAGTCTTCATAATAGCTACCAGTGCTTAAGCACACTGTTCAGGTAAGTGAAAGGACTTTTCCCCTCCATCTATTATCAGTTCTGGGAAAATACAGAAACAAAATCCATTAGCATTTTGTAGGTATCTCTTTATGGAAATATTTTTTTGCTAATTTTCTCTATTTCACTAGAGTTTCCATAAAGTTAACTGTTAGCAGAGTTCAGTGGGATTTACTATAGTTTTTATGAATTAGAGATGGATCAAAAAAGCTCCTCTGATCTGTTAGATAGTCTGCTGACTACTGATTTATAAAGGTTTTCATTGCCTTCTCAACTAATCCCCTAAGTTGACTATCCATTCCAAACAGAATCTAGGTGGATTTCAGTCCATAACAAAGCTATTCTGAACACACCAAAGCATTCAAATACTGTATTAGCTTTTGCCTGAAGAGAAATTAAATCTAAAATGAGTTCTCCCAGCCCAACACCAACAACAGACTGAATTAGTGAAAATCCCACGCCAACGCTTAGTAGAAATGAAAGATTTAGGGGTTTTGTTTCGGTTGGGGAGTTTAGAAAAATTTTAAACTTTTCATACTAATTTGAAATATTTGACTGCCTCACCAACTCTCCTGAGTTAGCCATAATAGTATTTCATGAATATATGAATATCTGATACATTTTAGATTCCTGAAAAATAAAATAACTTTGCATATGTGCAAAGCTCTTCTCCAAGAGTCCATGTGACTAGTCTGGCAGCTTAGGTTATAATCAGAGTGCAATGTTATAATAAGAGTACAATTCTCATGAAAACCAGCAACTTTTCTCTGTGAGGTTCATGGAAAACTGTTAACTGTTGATTAGCATTAACATGAAATGCCAAAGACACTCATTGTGTTAAGTTAAGAAGCACTTTGTGCAGAAATAAAAATGTGAGCCAGATCCTTGGTCCATTCTGTTTCAGAATTGAGAGTAGTTGAATGCTTGGCATATAAGCCAGGGATATTTTAACAGCACGTATCTATAAAATTGCTCAGCATTTAGTCTCAGGTGTCTCTGAGGCAATTTCCTTTGCCTTGCAGCATTTAGCCATGCATTAAAAAAAAAAAAAAAAAAAACTAAAACTAATAATTNCTCAGCATTTAGTCTCAGGTGTCTCTGAGGCAATTTCCTTTGCCTTGCAGCATTTAGCCATGCATTAAAAAAAAAAAAAAAAAAAAAGCTCATACTACTATATTATTATGATTTGGTGGCTAAGTCAGGTTTCTAGTTGTTTGAAAGTTATGTTATGGGAAATAGGAATAGCTGGGAATAGATATATTTTAAGGAAGAATCTTCTGTCATTATTTCTGAATTTCATTATATGCAATATTTGCTAGTGCTGGACCATGAGCTTAGAAACATGTAAGAGATCCTTTCATATACTTTTGTATTCAGATCAAGACAGTAAATTATCAGCCTCACAGTATAACAGGCATAATAGCACCGGAGAAAGTTTGTTCTTCTGAGAAGGAGTGGGTAGGGATTAGTATGCAGAAATAGCACCTTTTAGAATTTTTTATGGCTTGTTCAAGGTTTTGCTTCCATTATGTAATCAAGCCTTTTAGTTTGATTAGTGCTATTGACAGTTCTTGGCTACTCTTCCACCTGTCATAAGGCACAGAAGAATCCTAAAATGGACTCCCCCTTTTCCTGTTAAAGATGTTGCATTTACAAGTTTCTTTTCTCAGGTGCTTGCAATATGTACCGATAGTTCGGGAAAAATGTCTTTTAAAATTTTAGTAATTAAGTAAAATAGTGATGACAGAGTTTATAGCTCTCAAGATGTTCACCAAAAAAGAAGTCTCTTATGCCTCTCTAGCACATTGAAAACTGCTAAAATGCAGTTTTAATGTAGGACTAGGCAAAGTGACAATGTCAACTACTACCCAACAAAGATCTGCAAAGATACAGAACAGAAGTGGAAAAACAGGCCAGCTGGGATCATAAGGAAATACTGCTGGTGTGTTCCAGACTTCGCAGTTTGGCTAGTAAAGTGGACAAATCAAATGAATACAAATGCTGAGATTTTCTGCTTAGTTCTCAGTAGAAATCTCTATTGCAGATGAAAACTCAGCTTGTTTTGAGCATGGCTAGGAGATTGTATTGGCAGAAGGAGAAATGATTATGTGGATATGATTCAAATGAGAGTTGACTATTGTGCCTGCAGCTGTCAATGTCAAAAGAGGACAGTGGCATGCAGGTTCTTTTTGATCAAAAAAAGAAACTGTAAAATTGATGGATTTTCCTATTCCCCTAGCTTCATTGGTTTGCAAGGAATGTAGCATAGGTGATCAGAGAATAATTTTGTTTCAATCAAAATTTTTGCTTCTCTGGGACAGTTCAGGCTTACACATGACACAGAAACTGGTCCTTAGCCTTCCTGTATTTTATCATGTATAAAATGCAAATAATAACTGCTTAATATGTTCTGAGATGAAAGAGGCTGTATGAAGTAAAATACAGGGAAGATATTATACTCATGTTGTTAATGGAAAAGAAACTTGAGTAAAGAAGTGGAGAACTTGATTTTCCTTGTAAAAATAATGAATTGAGTATGTATTAGCAGAAATCTAAAGAATCTTGGAGTTTTCCTTCATCATTCAGACCTTGCTGGTTACCATCTCCTGTTCACAGCTGTACTAAAAGCCTATTCAAAGGATACAGTGATGGAGCAAATTCACTTTGACGGCTGAAAACCCCTTTTGAATGTGTGAGTTTGACTTTCTTCTCTCCACCAAAAATTGTTGAAGTGAAGGAAAGAAATTGATGCTCATTGTGAATTTTGCCCAATACCTTCTCAGTCTCCTTGATGAATCCCATTATCTAGAAAGCGACCTTTACAGTTCATATCTCTTTTGCACCTAATGCAGTTATTCTCCATTCCATTATAATGAAAGTATTACATGGATAACTATTGAGAATTATCTTCTAGAACTAATTTGGGAAAGAAATTAAGTACTTTAACATGAAATCTGATTTCTTTTTTTTTTTAATCTTGTAGGTACAAGAAAGTTAGTGCTTAACAAGTTCACAGACACAGTAAACACACCGAACTACTTACTTACCATAACAAGCATTTTCCATTTCATAATTTATGGACAGCTGAATCAATTCCTGTCTTGAATTATAGTACATGAATAGTTTGTGCTGCTCTCTGAAAATGGACCTATTTGACTTATTGAGCTATTTAACTGGAGGTTATATCTATATACACATTTTCCTCAGCTCTGTGCCCCTTGACAAGCCATTTTGTGAACATTGTTGAAGAAACTAGGTCCTGTTGTAATTAATTAGCTCTATATCCATTTTATTTTCAGATTGCTTTGAAGTAGCTAAGCAGTATGGTATTATTTGATCCATAAAGAGCTGTGAGTCAGGTAAAACTTGCACAGGTTTGTGTGATTAGAGCTGCTAAGATTTAATTTGACTTCAGCTTGTTGGCTTAGGACAGATGAGTCTTTATCTTTCTTCGCTTATGATTTACACCGATGTGATAATAATTAATAACATCCAGTAATTTCTAGGGAGGGATGAGCCATTTCCAACTGACATAAATATACATGATAATGTAAGTCCACAGAATGTGCAATTATGTTGAATCAGATGACGTGAGATCCTCTCATGCAGTGAATGATATAGATCATAATTTGCTGAATAATCATTTTCCCATTCTTTTTCTTCTGGAATAGAGCTTGGAAAAAAGCAAAATAAAACTATGTCAGATTTCAGCATTTAAGAAGAAAGTCTAATTATTTTTTGCCCCCCTCCTTGTGATTTTCCCATCTCAATCACTTTAAATTGCTAAAATGGTAGCATTACCCATTCAGAATTTGAGTTTCTCAGAAACTGATGAAAAAAGTCAAGAAATAAAAGCCAATAGGCAATAAGTCAATATAGACTCTGCTCTTTTTTTTACTGTTAGCATGGTACAAATAGGTAAGGAAACAAAAATAACAATGATCCAGATTAAATAGAAATAGACTGGATAGTGTATATAGCCAGAATTGTCAATAGCAGACAAGATTGTGCAAGACACTACATGTTTAAAAATTTTTATTTCATTATAGCTTGTAAAAGGCAACAGCATAATCAGATTGGATATATTGACATGTCTACATGGAAAAAATGCTGAATTTTGCCAGGTATCTGCTTATAATTTTCTTTAGAGAATCCCTTTCTTTGTTGATGAAGCATGTTGAATCTTCCAATATGCTGTCATGGCTAATTTGAAAAGCTGGAAAAAAGATTCACCAATCCTTCTGTGAGACTGTCAAACTTTTGCTTCCAGTAACAAAATAATACAAGAAAAGAAGCAACACATCTAGTTGGTATTAGCGAAGTACCTATAAATGGTATTTTCTGAATTGTAAGGCTGTGTAAGTACTTAAAGTTTTTGGCATTTTGGCAACCAAACCAAGTATTTGGGTTTGTCCTGTCAAAATGTTCTATGACATATGAAAGAAAACATTTCGTTTGTAGAACTTTGGAAAGAAAAGAAATAAAAGATTAGTTTAAAAATACTGTTAGAAAATTGAGGATAATTTCTTCTGGAAGCCTTGTCTTTAGGGCTCTTAGCCAGGTTGTTGGAGAGCCAAGTTCCTTCTGTCTGAGCAGATTCTAACTCCCCAAAGAATGCCCTAGAAGTCAGGCCATTGCACAGTCTATGTCAAGGGTGCTCTCCATTCCTTCTTGATTTTCTCTTTGGCATAAACAATAAATCCATGAGATACCAGTAATTCTTCCCCACTGGAAAAGCAGGAGGAGAGGAGTGACTAAAAGAGATGTTCTCTCAGTGGTAAATTATGTCCTGAGAAGGAGGTGGAGAGAAGAGCTAAGCATTACTACAGCAGCTCAGATGCTTGGCAGCACAGTAGGAAGCTTGGTTCATGTCACCACAGCTCAGTGAAAAGAATGAATTTTGGTAGTGTCTTAACAGCAAAGATCCAAACCTCTGAACAATTCTGTTGATGAGGCAGTACTGCTTTCTCTTCAGGGTGATTTTTTCCCTCGTCACATTTTGGTCTCAGAGTAGGTTGATGAATTTATAAAGATAATGTCCTCAAAATATTTTTAATGCCTAACTGTTGGGGGTTGAAT
>VXBI01006379.1:91240-112778 GCA_013397375.1 Toxostoma redivivum | reverse complement strand
TGCTCCAGGAGTTCCATGTCTCCAGCACTGGACAGAGCACTCCAGATGTGTCCCCATCTGTGCTGAGCAGAGGGGCAGCATCACCTCCCTCAACCTGAGCCACTTGAGCCACCTGGAACCAGGCATGTGGTGGAGCCCCATCATCCCTGATGGAGGTGATGCCTTTGGGAATGTCCAGTGGGTGTCTGCCTCACTCCACACCCAGCTGTGATGATTTGGGATTGGGAATTACCATTGGTGAGTAGCCCGTGTGAAAGTGGCTCTGTCATAGCTTTTGGGATCAATGGGATCGTGGAGGTCCCTGATGGAAACGGGGTTCCTCAAAGCAGGGCAGGGGATGGTTGGATTCCATAGGCATTGCCACAAAAGGATGAATGCTGGGTTTGGATGTCCAAACAGTTACAGCCTTGATATCCAGTGGAAACAAGTGATAGAGGGTGTCCCTCAAGAGTCTGTACTGGGACCAATGCTAATTATTACCTTCATTAATGACATAATGGGATTGGGTGCCACCTTGGCAAGTTTGCAGGTGACACCAAGTGGATGGTGCCATTGTTCCACAGTATCCTGGGATCCCAGACTGGTTTGAGTTGCAAGAGACCTTAAAGACCATCCAGTTCCAGCCCCCTGCCATGAGCAGGAATTCCCTCCCAGCTGCTTTGCTGCCTCTTAAATTTGATTTTCCCAATGATTTTCAAAACACCATCCTGGTCTTGCTCCAGGTCCAGAAATATTTTAGCTCAAATGTTGTTTTATTTCCTGGAAATACTAAAGGAGAGGGTTTGTAGATTTGCAGTGGATCCTAGAGAGCTTTTAGATCCCGAATCCCTCTGATTATTTGGAGATGACTATCAGGAGTCATCTCTTTTGCTGGGCAAACTGTTTTGAGGGCAGAAACCTGTTTTGGAGCAAATTCCTTCGGATAACCACATTGGTTAAATTTCTCCATCATTATTCCAGCCTGGATGATGTTTGGATGTATTGTCTTCCAGGTTTTAATGACAGGGAGCTGGGATTTTTTTTTTTCCAAGGCTGTTTCCATCTGCACCCAATTATAAAAAAGCCATCGGAAAAAAGCCATTTACTGGCTGTCACTTTGGAGCGGCGTCAAAACAGCTCCAGCACCTCCAGCCATCACTTCCCAACAGCCACTTAGAAGGACATTAAAACAACCTGACATCCATCCAGTCCATTAATCCCCCTGCTTGGCCATGGGGGTACCTGGAGTAGCTTTGGCAAAAGCTGCATGGATGCTCAAGAGGGCTTTAGAAAGTAGAAAACACTGGAGTTGAGGCAGTTGAGTTTTGAGGATTTTAATGCTCCCCTTCCCCTGAAGGTCTAGTTGTGTCCATCATGATGGATAGAGGGATGGACATGGATCCCGAGGAGATGGGAAGATGCTCCTGCACTTTGTCATCTCTTCACAGAATAACAGAATATTCTGAGTTGGAAGAGACCCGCAAGGATGATCAAAGTCCAGCCCTTGTCACCTGCTGTCCCCCAGCGTTGGGAAAGGAGCAGGGGGTGAGATTAAGCCTGGAGATACTTGAGAAGTTCAACCTGGCCAAACTGCTGCCCAGGAACCAGGAATGCCAGTCTGGGTAGGATCTCTTCTCTCCACCCCATACAGTCAGTGGGTGGTTGTTGGTTGGCCCAGTGACCCAGCTTCACTTTCCTCCCACCCTCCATCTTCTTCTGCCAAGCTTGATCATGGAAAATGTTCATTAACATCATTCCCAAGACTGAGCCAGGACTTTCCACCAGTTGCTGCCTCCTGCTTTGCCAGCTCCATGCTAAAGAAGGTTGGGCCCTGCAAACCTCCTCATCCCTGTCTCACTCCTGGAGCATGCTGGACCATTTAAGGCCTTGTGGATCCTTGACAGCACCTGGAATTTCACCCAAAGCTGCCTTGGCAGCCAGGGAGGAGTCCTGGACATGGGTTTCTGCCAGCTGGGCACCATCCCAGCCCCGGGCACTGTTGCTGGATAGACTGTGGGGGAAACCCCACAGAGGGGAGACTGGGATTGGGACATATCCATGGGGATGTTGGCGTGGAGCAGGAGTGGGGTGAGATTTCTCCCTGTGGCTTTTTAGGGATTCTCTGGGGTTTTCTCATCTCTCTGGTGGAAGGGACCAGACGTTTTTTCCCTTTTTATGGCCCAACCTGTGGTCTGGCGGGGGTCCCGGGGGGGTATAATTAGCTACCCCAACAGGTGGCAGGGATCAGATGGCCCCCAGCACCACCCCACAGCCCCGCTCGGCAAAATTCCCTATGGAAACCCAGCCCCAGCATGTTGGATCTGGCAGGAGCAGGAGAGCTACTGTAAATAAACAGGAGGGGCTTTTCCAGCCTCCAGAGGCAATTCCAGCCTCACCATCCCAGCCGTGGGACAAGGAGGATGGAAGAAGGGCCGGAGTGCTGGGAATGGTGTGGAAAAGCCATTAGAAACCCGAGCTAGGGACACGGCCCCGGGATTAGTCGCATGCGGTTTGTTTTCTTTATTAAGTATCTTTTTACCATGGAGCCAATAAACATGGGCTGCTCCAAGGATTCACTTGGGTAGAGCACTGGGGAGGTGGCACATCCTGGTTTCCAGCCAGGATCATGGCGCTGTCGCATCCCATAATTGGTGCCTCACTGGGAAGGAGCAGCCACTTTTCTTGGCCTTTTCCCAAAATAGCATAATTCCTTAATGTAGCAGTGATGCATCCATGTGGCTTTTTGGGGTCTGGGCTCTTTTTTTCCCTCTCTCTTCCTTTCCAAGTGCATTTTGTGCTGGAAACCCCTTTACAGATGAGGATTTCACATCCTTTTCAGGGATCATCCCTGAGCAGAGCCAGGATTTGATGATCCTTGCGAGACCCTTTCAACTCCCTTTCAAGGTTATTCTGTGATTCCAGGAACTGGGGATGGTCAGACCAGGACCTGGCACCAAGTCCTATCCCCACAGTCTCATGCTCCATTGGGATTGTCCCTTCCAGGTGGCTTTGGAATCTCTGCCCACGCATTCATCCCAGTCTTCAGTCCCTAATGGGCTGTTCCTTTATTTTTTTCTCTTCCCTAATTTTGTCTAATTTATTTTAAAAGAAGTTATCAGGTTGAGGGATTTGCTTTTCTTCTTGCTAATATTTTGGGAGAAATTCTTCTGTTTGAATTCCTGTCCAGTCGCTGCCTTTTCCAAGCATTATCCTGTCTGCAGGTAAAGTGAGAAAATGAAGAAAATATCCTGTGGAGCCAGGCTGGGAGAGCTGGGAATATCGCATCTAGAGACAAGAAGCTTCCAGGGAGACTTTAGAGGCTCTCCCAGTGTCAAAGGGGCTCCAGGGGAGCTGGAGAGAGATTTTAGACAAGGAATGGAATGACAGGAGAAGGGGGAACGGCTTCCACTGCCAGAGGGCAGAGTTAGATGGGATATTGGGAAGAAATTCTTCCTGTGAAGGTGGTGAGGTGCTGGAATGAAATTCTCAAAGAAGCTGTAGCTGTTGCATCTGTGGAAATGTTGAAGTCCACATTGGAGGGGGCTTAGAGCAACCTGGAATAGTGGAAGTGTCCCCGCCCACGGCAGGAGGTTGGAACGAGGTGATTTCTAAGTCACTTCCAACCCAAAGTATTCCATGATTCCATAAAACACAGAATTTGAGAGTAATGGCAAAGCCAGGCACTGTTCAGACCTGACTCTATTTCCAGGTTGCCCATTGATTGTGTAGTTACTTCCCATTCCAGCTCCTTGAAATAAGAGGTGGAACATCATAGGAATGGGGGTTTTAAATGATTTTTTTGTGGAAGAGCAGCACTATCACTGAGCTGTCCTCCCCCCATTGAGCCCATATCCATGTGTCCATGTGGATCCCAGCCCTCCTGCTGCTCCCCAACCTCCAGCACACGAGCTCCTCACTCCACTGTCGATTTCAGCACTCAGCCCCGGGCCATGGAGCTGCTGAATCCTTCTGCTTTTCAAGAAGAAGGATTTTTCCTGCTCAGCAGGGATCCCGCTTAATCCCAAAGGTCAGCACTGGGAGCTGCTCCTGTGTCTCCAAAGTAAAGTTACATTAAAAGGGCAGGAACTGACCTCCATCCCGCATCATTGGCAGGATTGATTTTTATAAACAGGCCAGAATGGTGGTGCTGAAACCCTCCCTGTGTTTCTCTCCCCATGGATTTATTTCATTTTCCCCAAAATTTGAGTGTCTGTAGCATGAAGGAATGGGATGTGTGGAAGGAATCTGAGTGTGGAAGGATCCGCATTTCTTGTGGAGAAGGGAATTTTTTTGTTGTGCTGGGTTGAGTCTCTCCATGGATGTCACATCCTGGGTGGGAGTAGGTCCATGTGGAACCAAGAGGGGTCCGGGACCTGCTCCTACCCTTCATCCCTTGGGATATGCTGGGATGAGATCTCTTGGGATTGCTGGGAACAGAGATTAGGGAGAGGCTGTTCTTTTTCCTTCCTCTCAACTTCATTCCCAAGCACTCAGATAGAAATCCCAGCTGAAGGCATCTCTTCTTCCCTGCCTGAATCTCATCCTGCCTTTCCCACTGCCAAAAAGTGCCATTTCCTAGCAGAAAGTCTTGTGGGGAAGCTCTGGGACACTGATGACACCTCATTCCCACTGGAACCACTGGTCGCTGCTGGGAGCTGCCAAAATCCAGAGCTGGGAGTGCAGGAGCGTTTTTAGGCATGAACATCTCAATGCTGTTGTTTTAACAGCCCCATTCCATGGCCATACTGAGTTTCCTTGGATGGGAGAGCATCAACCAAGAGCAGGGAAGAGCAGGTTGAGCTCCAGCCCTCATCCATCTTCCTCAGAAGGCTGACCCAGGCAGCAATCCCAAAATAAGTCCTAAAAGGATTTTGTTTCCAGCTCTTCCCTGCTCTTTCCCAAGTCCCAAGCATGTCTGGGACAAAAAATCCCCATGTTGTCTCCAAACCAGCTTCTCCAGCCCAAATAACCTCCTTGGGACTTTTCCAGGGGTAAATCACTGCTGTTAAGGCTTTGGTGGTTTGAATCCATAAAATCAAGCACTTGGAAAACCCTGGGCGAGTGTGGAATGCACCAGACTAGAATATTATTTTTAGCAGCATTTTTTCTTGGAATGTATTTTTGATGTGGAGAAGGAAACACCTACACATCCCTCTCTCCCTTTAGCAAGGTGTTGGTGCCACCTGAAGGAGCTCTGCTGTGGATTCCTGTGCTCCCAATGGGTTTTCCCTGCCTTTTCCAACCCCACTCCCTCTTTCCCTGGCAGTGCAAGAAGAAGCACACTCTGGTTTGTCCTGATTTTGCCAAGAAAGGCGTCTGTCCCAAGGGTGCCCAGTGCAAACTCCTGCATCCCCAGAAGAGACGTCACCCACAGCAGGTTGGAAGTGATGGAGACCACAACAACCCTCCTTCCAAGTGGAGACGGATCCAGGAGGCGTCAGGCAGGTAGGAAAGAGCTCATTTTGCTTCATTTACCAGTTTTCTTCCCAACTTACTCCAGATTTTTCCTTTTTTCAGGCATGTTCCATCCTGGTTTATTTAAAGATGTTGTTGAGGTGGGTCATTGTGGTGTTTCCTGGTGGAGCCAGGATGGGATGGGCAATGTCCATGCTTGAGGAAAAGCTGTTGGAGAGGAAAGAGTGGATTCACCCTTAGGAATGTACCATCCAGGGCTTTAGCACCTCCAGGTATCTTCGAGGCTTTTGTAGACCTTCCTCTTGGAGATGGAGGAGCCCTGATGGAGATTCCACTGCAGAAAGTGGGTCCAGTTTATCCATAATTACGTGGGAAACCAGAAAACATCATCCGTCTTCCTTAAGTCCGTGTTGGAGAGCAGAGCTGAGCCCTCTCCATGGCATGGAGGGGCTGGAGAATCAGGAATGGGGATGGACATGGAGATAAGAGGCTTTGGAAAGATTTGGTGCCGGGCTGGGCCCTTGGTTAATCCTTGGAAGCTCTCTGAGCTCTCCCTGATGTTTTTGGGTGCTGGGATGGAGCCACAGGCTGATGATGGATGTGTCGATCCTCATCCTCCCAGGGAGATGGATTTTCCTGAACTTGGCACATCCTCTGTCCTCACACCCAAGTCCTGCATGCAGGACAAGGACATCCCAACAGAGTTAAAACTAAAGCCAAATGGAAATCTGGCTTTAAAAGCCAAAATCTCCGAGTCCTGCTCAGTGGGAAGAGGAAGGATCAGTTTGGGTGCTTGGCTTCTCCGTTGTTTTTTGCAATGGGAGGTGGGAATGAAGGTGGGATGGAAAGGGAGGGACCTGGGAGCTTTGCCAGGCTGGTCCTTGCTCCTGGAATCCTTCATGGTCTGGGCCTGGGCCTCATCCTGGCCCTGCCTTGTAAGGTAGCAGAGGGGGATGAGCAGCTCCGTGGGTTCTCCGAACTTATCCCGGGTGACAGAAGAGCCTTGGAATGACACCCAGCTCACGTTCCCGGTGTGAACGAGGTGTAAAATAGCTCCTTGCTCTTTTTAGGGAAGGAGGAATGAGCTCAGGCCTGGCTTGCTGGGAGGCTCCTGGCATCCTCCTCTGGGAAGGGAGCACACCCCAGCTTGGAAGCTGTTCCAGAGGGTTTTTTTTTCCTTTATTGGCACCGTCATGGGCGATGTCAAAGGAGCTGGAGTGTCAAGTTAGCTTGGAAGAGAGTGGCAGGGCTGGGAATGAGCCAAGCCCAGCAGGACACCTCCAAGCCATCCCAACTCCCCACAACCCCCATCTCCCCTTCCCTCTGCTCTATCACAAACAGGAGCCCAGCACCTCCACAAGAATCTGAGGAGCTGGGAACCTTGCAGGGAAGTGCAGGACAGGGAATCCAGCTGGGGAGGGAGAAACTCCAGCTGAATGTGTGCTGGCTCTGGGGTAATCAAGGATACAGCATGGTCTTGGATGGAGACCCAGGAGCTCCAAGTCTCTTCCGTTGCATATGATGCCATGTCCAGTGTTGCCAAGTGGGATTGTTTTACTTTTATTTATTTTTTTTCCCATTCCTGCAGAAATGATCCAGCTCAGCTCCAGGATGATGGGGAAATTCCCGGACCCTCCAGTGCAGAGCAAGAGGTTAAGTTTTGGAAAGAGGAGGACCCCAAGCCAAGCAGTTGCCTACAAAAGCTGCCATCCTTCATCTCCCTCCGATCCCCAGAATCTCCTGGCTCCCTGGGCTGCAAAGAGGAGAGGGATGAGGACGAGCTAGAGGATGAACCAGGTAGGAATCACATCCTCTGCTTGGAGCTGCTCTGGTTTTCCAAGAAAAAAAGTTATTCTCTGCTGCTCTCCATGGATTTTGGTGGATCCATGTTCCTTGTGAGTCACCAAATCACTTAAGACTGGGAGTCCAAACTGGC
Source organism: Toxostoma redivivum (assembly GCA_013397375.1). Taxonomy (NCBI): domain Eukaryota; kingdom Metazoa; phylum Chordata; class Aves; order Passeriformes; family Mimidae; genus Toxostoma; species Toxostoma redivivum. Next base: position 105,448 of record VXBI01006379.1, on the reverse strand, counting down.
ATGGCAATCAGGATTCCCATGGTGTCTGTTCCCAAAACTATATGTGAGGACTTTATCCTCTTATTTTATCAACTCCTTCCTTATCCTGTAAATTCTCCAGTAATGAATCGGATCTCATTTCCATGATGGAATCACAGCACTGCCTGATAGGGAAGGTGTTCAGTAGGATGCAAGGATGCTTTGCCTCTGGAGGACCTCTGGACCATTCATCACACCTGTTTCCCAGCAGGAAATAGCTTGGAAGCTTTCCAATAAAAACATTCCAGTGGGTGGTGGAGTATTTGCAGGTTGGAAGTTTGAAGGAAGAGCCTTTGGTCTGGGATTTATCTGCTTTGGAAGTCAGTAAAATTTCTGGAAAATGCAGTTTAGGATGAGCAGAACTTCTTAGGAATTCTGACATGTGAGCGCAAGCGACTTCTGCTTCTCCAATGTTCTCCTCGGTTGCTCCTCTCCTCATTCAGCTCCTCCATGGGAGAATCCCTAAAGGGATGGGATTTTGGGGATCTCCAGGGATGTACCCCCAGGAGACGATAGAGATGGCGAGGCTGGGATTGTGCCTGGTTCTTCCCAGCTCAGAGTGGGAGGTTTTTGGCCGGATGATGCTCCACACTTCCCTTTTCCTCTCATACTTCTCCAGAAGGATGCACAGTCTCATCCCCAGAGCACCATCCAGGAATGGGCTCAGAAATCACAATATTTTGTGGGAGTGATGATGAAATTCCCATTTCCAGCTCTGCTGGCACAAAGTTTGGCTCAGTGTGAGCCCTTCCCATCTTTGATCCCTGCTTTCCATGAAGCTGGAGCAGGATCTCACTGGGATGAGAGATTAATTCCCTCATCACCATTGCAAAAGCCAGGCTGAAGCATTTACAGGATCATCCAAAAGGATCTGCAAGGCTGTGCCTGGCTCAGCCACTTCAAGCCAGGGAGGGCTGAGATGCTTTAACACTGTCGGAAAGAGAATTCCCAGGATTAGCAACATTTTCCCAAAGTCACGGGAAGAAGAGTGTGGGTGCTGTGGTGGACCCAGCGAGGGGACCATTCCAGCTGGGAATGCTCCTCTCCACAATACAGAGTGAAACACTCAGCTTCTCTTTCCAGGGATTTCTTCTCCCCTCCTTCCTTTTCCTTGGCCCTGGTTCAACTTCCTTTTGATCTTGGGAAGTGTTCACAAAGCAGTGACTTAACCAGGATTTTTATCTCCATGATGAAGTTGGAACAATTAATTCATGGACAAGAAGACTGTTGAAATGCCTTGGCAGCTGGGAGTAACTCGGGAGCAAGGGTATCCTTTTCCTCTGAATTCTGGTGTGTGCATCCAAGGGAGGATGATTTCCAGGCATTTTGGGTGGGAGGATGAGGAGGAGGAGTTGGTTAATTTGGGAATGTCAGCAGGAGGGCTTGGTGAAGCTGGCAGGTACGAGTCAGGGCACTCATCCCTCTGTGCTCCTTTGCCCAGGGAAGCTCCAGCAGATGCTGGAGGATCCATAGGAAAGAAAAGCCAGGCAGGAATCGCAGATGGCTGTAAAATCATCTGATGATGAAGCAATTTCCCTGCCAAAGAGATGGCATGCCACGTCATGGGAATGTTGATCCATGGGTTTGCCCATCCTTAGGTCTCATCTTAATCCCAGCCAAGGGATTTAGGGGCATGGCAGCACCCAGGGACCCCCAGATCCAATGGAATAAGAGGAGCCCTGGCCACCATCCAGAGAGGACATGGGATTGATACTCCTAAAGGACCAAATGCTTCTTGGTGGCCACATCACTTGGACTGGACTCCATGACCCTTGTGGATCCCTTCAGAATATTCAGTGATCCCGAGACAGAATTTGGAGCTGAGCAGGTGGTCAGGATGAATCCTTGTGTAGCTCTAAGAAGTAGCTGGAGTCTGTGGGATTTGGGAGTGAGATCTGGGGAGCTGTGCTGGCGATAATGTTGCGTTTGTGCTTGTGAAGCCTGAATTTGACACACAAATTATTGGGATGGTAAATAAGGAGGAGGACAGGTTGTTATTAAGGAATGAGATTAATTCCTTGGTTAAATGGTCACAATTGGAGAAAATGCCCTTTTAATCCTGGGAAATGCAAGAGGAATGAGGAAAAACACGGGAGGGAGTTTGGAGATGACCTTTAAGGATCAGCGTGGGCAACAGCGTGAGCTTGCAGGGTCTCAGTGGGGGTCTGGGCTCAGGATATAGGGAAAAGGGACGGGAAAGGAGGGATATGGTCTGTGTGTGTGGAGCTGAGCCACTGTCATGTTCCCAGCCCTCCAGAGGAGCCTGGAAATTGGGATTGGAAGAGTGATTTATTGACAAGGTGGTGGTTGGGTAAAAGTTCATTTCAGAGGTCTTTTCCAACATAAATGATTCCAGGATTCTGTAATTTGAGGGCACTGGTGCTTTCCAAGCATCCTCCAAAAAGCCAACCTGTGCAGCACAGGGACGGCCAACTGCTCCCAGCTGAGCATTGCAAATGGGAAGAGTGGATTTGGTGGCATCCCATCATTCACCTTGTGTTACCCACCCAGGAGCATGGAGCCAGAGGGAGAACAGGCTTCCCTACCCCTCCGACTCCAGTTTTCCAGGTAATGGGCTTTTCCATATTTCACCTTCCAGTTAAATCGCCTGTGCTGGAGCCTAACTGGCCTCCCCGCGCTAATTGCACCAATGCAAACCATTCCAATCGAGTGCTAATTTAATTAGAAAGCACCCATTTTAGTTAATTTGTTCGAGAAGATCACTGCAAACTCCTGGAGAGAACAGATGTTCCCCTCTCCCCCGATGAACATTCCGGGCTTTGTAAATGGCTCCGCTCAGCCTTGTTTAGGAGAGAAAAGAGGATTTTATAGCCGCAAACGACTCTTTCTGTAAACATTTTACAGCTCTCTGCACGTTTGAGTGACGATAAACCCCGAGCAGCTCGGCGGGCTGCAAATTTGGGACCATACGGCCGTCATTTTATTGTCATATTTCACGGTCGTAACGTTAATGGAAGATGCTCGCTCCAGTCTTTTTTAACGGCTCCGCTGAGCACGCTCAACCGCCTCGGCTTCCAAGGAATTCGGGGAGGTGCAGCGGCGGCTTCTGGGTTTGTTTACGGCTTCTGCTTCTGGAGGGATAAGTTTGGGAATGTGGATTTTTGCCTCTTTTCTTGCCCTGGTTGAGGGGATGACCCCAACACTGCTATTGTCGCGTGGTGGCGGGTCTTGATCCAACCATTCCCAGCTCCAGGAATCTTGAGAATTAGAGAATATCCCAATTTTGAAGGGACTCTTAAATCCAACTCATGGTCCTGCACAGGACAACCCCAGATTAATTTAGGATATACCCAATGCTGCTGCCCTCCATGTGAATGTGGCCAGTCCCCCTTGGGTCCCATGGGATCTTCATGGCCTTCAGCATCTCCTTCAGTGCTTCTTCTGCCAGCACATCTTTGCTCCAGAACTTTTTTTGGCAGCCAGGTGAGGCAACCAAGCCTTTGATCAGTTGAGCTGGTGGCAGAAGATGCCCTGGAGCTTTCCATGGGGCATCTGCATGGTTGTGGATGGAGGGCTTGGACACAAGGGAGTTGTTCTGAGATAAAACGCATCACTGTCAGCTTTGACCCCAGCAGGACTTGGTGCAGTTTGTTCCTCTTGGGAGGAAGAAATGGGGATAAAATACAGAGAACTGATTTCTCTGTGTGGTCACAAACATCTCCAGGATGGTGAGGCCCTGGCACAGGTTTTCCAGAGAAGTTGTGGATGCTCCATCTCTGGAAGTGTTCGAGGCCAGTTTGGATGAGGCTTGGAGAAGCTCAGACTAGTGGAAGATGTCCCTGCCCATGGGAATCGGTCCTTAAGGCCGCTTCCAACACAAACCATTTTAGGATTCCATGAAAAAATGGGCAAAAAATTAATATGGAAGAAAAGTATTACAGTCCTGGCAAAGGACTGAGATTTGGCAGGTCCTGAATTGGACAATTTGCAATGAGGAAGTTAAATCACAGCAAAGTTTCTGACTTTGGGAGCTTCTCAGAGCCACCAAGACATGAAGAGATCCAACCCTGGCTTCCAACAACACCTGGGTCATCTGTGGCACCCCAAAGGCTGAAGGTATCTCAAGCCTAAAAGTGTCTGGTGGATGTAGGGGATGGAGGGATCACAGAATCATTATGGTTGGAAAAGACCTCTAAGATCATCAAAGTCCAGCCTGTGACCAATCCCCACCTTGTCCCCAGAGCCCTGAGTGCCACATCCAATCATTCCTTGGACACCTCCAGGGATGGGGACTCCAAACCTCCCTGACCAGCCCCTCCTACTACCTGACAACCCTTTCCATGGAGAAATTTTTCCTGATGTTCAGCATGAACCTGCCCAGTTCGATGGAACCATGTTGTCCTGCTTGAGGGATGGATTCATTTAGACTCGTTTTTTAGGGTCTCATCCACCTGGGTGGAAGAGCAGCAGGATGAGTTTCTAGTGCAAGTTGTCACCGCATGGATTTAGTGCAGGATGGAGCCACGGAGATCCAACCCTTTCCATATGCTTTTTCCATATGAAAAAGCATTTGTGGAAAATTCTGGGATGTAGCCCTTGCTGCTGGGCTTTCCACCTCATCTTTTGTTGTTGAGTTTTATTTAATACTAATACTACTACTACTAATAATTTTAATATAATGAAGAAGGCATTTCCTAGCTCAAGTTTCTCCAGGAGCACTTTGTTAACAAAAGAAAAAGACCTTTCCAAGGCAGATTCAGCCTCTGGATTCCCCTAAGGTGTCCTGGAAAGGATCAAGGGATATTTTTCTTTTGGGAATGAGGAAGAAAAGTGTGTTTGGAGGGAACTTCTCCTCATGGCTTTAAGCCTTGAGCATCCAGCGGGGAAATGATGGGATGCATCTCGGTGCTCTGAGCCTTCCTGGAGGAAGATGCAGGACAGGATGAAACCCTTTGGTGGCATCAGGAGAACAGTGGGGACCAAACATTCCATCAGGCTGGAGGTTGTTGAGGAAAGGAAACCAACAAAAAATCCGGCTTTTGGAAGTTTGGAAGTCTGCAAGGGAGTTGTCTTTCTCTGCATCCTGCTGCTTTGGGGTGGAGAAACCCTCAGGAATGACGAGCAGGGAGAAAATTTGGGGGCCCAGGCCCAGACCCACCTCCTTTCACCCTTTGTCGAAGAGGATTCCCCACCTTGAAATCCCTTTCAATCCCTCTCGGATCAGCAACTGGATGAAACAAATTTGGTTTTAACTTCCCTGTCGGATGCAGCTGGAGCCTCTCGGCTCCGGCTGGGGGAAAACCAGGTTTTATTGAAAAATCTAATGGTGCCACCTGAAGTGTGATTTACTGCACTGTCCACTCCTCAGACTTGATAATATATTTCTATTAGATTTCCTTCTTTTCCCTCTTTTTTCCCGGAGAAGAGTGGCAAGTTTCTCCATCTGCCTGACACCTTCTTAGGCTTAGGCAAAATAAATGTTGATTTCCATCAGGAGGAAGAGCGCTGGAAGTCCTAATTCTCCGATGAGCCTGACAAGCTCAGCGAAAACCGCCTGGGTTTCGATGGAAAACTCGCAATCCGGCCTTGGTTCTTCTCCTTTGGAAGCTGTTCAATCATGGGAATGAAAAAGGGGTTGCTTTTGCTAACTAGAAATTATATACCTGGTTCCTTGGAAGATGGATTGCGCTGCTCCTGGAATGCCGGGAAAGGCGGAGGGGGGAGAGAGTGAAGGAGCTGGAGATGCGACCCAAGATTGATCACGCCATTTGCAGGATCTCCCAAGCACAAAACTGGAAAAATATCTTTTCCTTTTTTTCCAGGGTTGGGTGGAGCGACACCCCCGTTTGGTCCAGGTTTTCCCTCCTGGGGGTTTTTTGGGATGCAGTGTTCACCCCTTGGCTGTGCCATCCTTCCTCCGTCTCCTTCCATCAAAGGAGAAAAACTGAACCAGTTTAGCCCTCTGAAGACCTATTTTGGGTTTATTTTCTCATTCTCACCTTGACTTTTCTGAGGAATCTGTTGGAAATCAAGAATGGATGCTCTGGAAGTATCTTGGCTCCATATACTCTGTACCAAAGTCAGAAAGTTAATTACAGTCGATTTTAAAATCACCTTTTTTCTTTCTCTCCCAAAAAAATAAATCCATGTTTCTAGTTCTGTAATCATGCCTGCTTTGAGCTACCTCACAGATATTGGCTAAGGAAGTTTTCCCTGGCTCACCCAAAGGGTATTGAGCCATTCCCACCATTCCATAACATGGGGCAGGAATGTAGAGATGCTGATTTTGACCTCTTGAGGTGACATTCAGCAGCTCTGGACCCTCATTTCAGCAACCAGTCTGGGATTCACAGATCCCAGGCTGGAAAAACCATCTGGCTGGATGTCAAAGGGAAAAATTGGGTGGATGAAGACTCAAGGGTGATTCGTTCCGTGTCACCGTTCCCAAATCCGGATTCGGCTGCATTGCTGGTGAGGAATATCCAGATCTGCCGTGTCTGCTGTGCATCCTGCTGATGTATGGGAGTTATATTAAGGGTGGAAAGGTGCTAAATGAGCCCTCTTTGTTTTCCATAAATTAACTCTGGAGCGATGAATCACTGCCAGCACAGCTTCGACTCCCAGCAAGTTTGTTTATCCAAGTTGGAAAGCAAAGGAAAACTCTTGGAGACTCCTTGTTGTTGGGTCCTCACCTGTCCTGCCTTCCCTGCCCCAAAAACTTTCTCCTTTGGGCTCTCAAGGCTGCTCGAAGGTGTCCTTGGTCCCACCTCCCCATTGGGTTCATCATTTGGGAAGTGCCATGCAGAGTTTTGTGGAACACGGGCAACAGAACATCTGGAAGGGGTTTAGGCTGGATTCTGTCCATCTCCTCCATGACCTTCTCCACCTCCATTAATCCCAAGTGAAGGGGAACTTTTCCTGCTAAACCTGTGGATCCCTTTTTTTTCCTGGGAAAACTCCATTCTTTCCATCCTCATTCATTTTGGTGGCCAAGTGGCCACCACTTTCCTTCCCACCCATCATTCTGGTACATGGAACCCCATAAACACCTCTCCAAAGCCTTTGGGGAGGGAAACTAGGAGAATCTGCAGAAAGGCACTCCCAGCATTGTGGTTGAAATGGAGAAGGGTTTCACTCTGTCCACCTTGGTCCGTGGGACGATGCTGGACTTGTCCTACAAGAAGGTCATCTCCCAGAGGCACTTCATGGTGTTTTGGCTCTACATGAGCATCCAGAACCCTCTCTGGAGGAAGCACCGTGTTCCAGCAAGCAGAAGACATTACCTGGAGCATCCTAAAGGGATGCTGGGAATGCGTGGGGGGAAGATTGCTGGTGCTCAGCTCTTCCTGACTTCATCCCAGCACCAAAGCAGGTCCTGATGCTCACCAGTGGGAAGGTTTGGATCCTTTTAAATTCTTTTTCACCCATAACTTAGGAATTTTGCAGCAGATTCACTGTTCTGTGGTGGGAAGCGACCTCTGAGTGCCACTTGTAGGGAGCTGAGGATGCTCAGGGATTTGGGGAATGAGCCAGCTCCATCCTTGACATAGCCAAGGGGGATGTGAAGCAGAAGAGGAACTTGGGACACTCCTACACCTGCAGTCCAAGGGATTCCCAAGGTGGCTCGAGCCAACCTCAGTGTCTTTCTCCTCTTTTCTTCCTTCCCAGGCAACACCAAAAGGAGGAGGATTTTGCCAGGGGCATCCTCGCAGGATTCCAAGAACTCCCTTCTAGGTGGCAGAGGTGAGTCCAGTGGGTGCTGCCAGAGTGGAGAATCACCCACATTCCCAATTTCCCAGTGCTTTAGCTCCCTCCCATGACCAGGCAAGGACAAGCCTGGGAATATCCAGCTGTATCCCCTCCTTCCCACCATCACCATTCCCTTCCCTCCCTCCAGAGAAACGGCTGCAGATCAAGCCCCGGCTGTGAGTCCATCCCAATCCTGTGGCAGCCGACCAGCTCAGGAACCGGAGAGCCAGGGAATGACCTGGCACCTACCTCAGGATGCCATGTCCAGGCATGGCATCCCCTCCTCCTCTTGCTTTTCCAGGATGTCATTTGGACACGGAGTGGTGTGGCAGCAGGGAATACACTGCTCATTCCTGCGGGGAAGCAACTTTGTTTGGAATCTTTGAATTGACCAATAAATCACTTTTTCAGCTGGTTTTTTGAAGGCAAGTCCTGCCACCTCCTTGGATGCTTGTGGGGCTGGGAAGAGCTTCCCGTCCCCATCCATCCTCCGGTGCTGTCCTGGCCACAAGGTGACAGGGAGCCCTGAGGTGGTTTAACGCCAATTCCCACATCCAGGTTGGGATGTACTGGGGACAAGTCACCGTGCTGGGATGTAATGGGTGTAAAGCCCCCACAGCCCTGATCCCACCATTCCAAGAGCCCATCCCGCTCCATCCCCTGCTTTAAGGAGGAGATTTCCTGGAGCATCCCTCATGGAAATGTGTTTGGAGTGCTGCTGAGATCACACGCTGCATTTCGGGGTCTCCTATGGCCCAGTTCCTCCTGCCCTCCACCTCTCCCTATCCCAGGGGGGTTTGAGCTCCATTGGGAAAGCCAAGCCAACTCTCCAGGGTTTGGGGTTTTTTGGGACTCTCCAAATCCAAGCAGGAGCCGAGTGAAGGGAGAGCATTATGGCACTGGAACAATGGGGTTTTGCATCCATAGGTACAATTTCCAAGGGATTTTGGGGTGGCAAGTGCTGTTCCCCCACACAGACACGATTTGTGGGATTTGCTCATCCACAGTCCCTCAGGCAAAATCCTGTGGGGAAAAAGCATCAGAGGGATTTGGGAAGAAGTGTGGCTCCCTGGGAATGCAGTATCCAGGTGTGATCAGAGATGGGGTGGGAAATGCCAATGGGCAGTGGCTTCACTCCCCAAACAGGTCCCCACAGGAGAGTTCCCTTCTCCCAGTGACCCCCATGGAGGGGTTTTGTCACCATCCCAAATCCACAACATCCCCCAGGTGCTGGAGGACCAGCAGGTCCCCACCCTGGGATGTCACTTGTGCCCCAGGGTGTGTCCAACGAGTTGATTTTTAATAAAAACGTTGTGGTTTTTGTTGATATGAAAATGTCTTTTGTTAATTCCTGTGCTTTGATATGTAAATAAAAGAGTTTCCTCCCCTGGGATGGAGGAGCCTCCCTGTGGCTTTCCTCTTTTTTCAGCAGTGCGTGAACATCCCATCCAATATCCGTCCAAATCCAGTGGAGGAGTCACTGATCCCTAAATCCTTGGGTTTTTTTTAATTGTTAAAACTTTCCACACAGAAATGATGATTCTTCACGTGCTAGTTTCCTAAAAGAAACCCCAACTAAATTCCCTAAAATACACCCTGGAGGAGACGGTGCTGTTGTGAATCCTCAGGGATGGCCAGTGGTGGCTGGGAGCTTTGGTTTTCCTTGGATCCCTAACGAGGATAATCCTTGTGCTGCGCTAATTAAACGAGGCAATGAGCAGCTCCGAGCCGTGCCTCCGCCACCCACCGGCACCGCTGCTCCCTTCCCGGGGAGGATTGGAATTTCTAGCCGGCTGTCGTTAAAGCTCTGCTTGGGGGTGATTAATTTCCAAGCAGGGATAAACTCGGCCCCTGGAGAGGTGTCACTGAACTCCAGTGGGTTCTCCCTCTGTCTCCACCATCCTCAGTTCCTCGGCAATTGGCTCCCATGGGATTTTTCCATCCTCACTGTGAAGCCGGGGTGCGCTGTTGGGCTCGGGGACCCGGCAAGGACATTCCCTGGGGGTGCCACGACTGGGAGGCTGGCACAGGGTGGAGTTTCTGGAGGGCTCCATAAACATTTCCTGGAAAAACCTTCCTGCGGCGGGTGCTGCTGGCACGGCTCTTGGTCCCCTGCCGGGGAAGCAGGTGCCGGGTGAATGTAACCCGCCAGGCTCAGCTTTCTGCCTGTCATCGGTGTGGCTGTCCCCTGCCCTCCTCCTTCTCCGCCTTCTTCTCCTCAGCCTCATCCTCCTCACAGCCTCTCCATATGATTTCCACCCTGCCCCCCAAAATTCCTGACCCTGCAGCAACACCGGGTTGTAGGGCAGATGCTGGTGGAACATCACCAAGATGGTCCCACCCTCTCTTCATGGTGTGCATCGTGGTGGACACCTCCCTCCCATGGGGTGAGATCACTGTCCCCAAGCCACCAAGACCCCAACTGGGAGCTGTGTGCCATCAGGGAAACTGAGGCAGCCCCAGGTGGGCACCCCGCCCTGCTCCAAGGGGTGATGGGGCACACGAGCTCTAAAAGTGAAAGGTGACGCCATCCCAAGGCCACCAACCTGGTTATGTCACTTGACTGCCTGTGAGTAAACTTAGCTGACGGGCCCGGCGCGGCAGGGAGGGTTGGGGACATGCCATGGGCATTTCCTAAAAATACCCCCGGGGGTGTCGCTGGGGAGCCACGCCCCGTTGGAGCCCGGCCCGGTCCTAATTCCTTGGTGGCTCCTGTCCCAGCTTGGGTGGCAGCTGCTGGTGGGGGCCGGGTGCCCCCAGGGTGGAGCAGCTCTGGGGAGGAACGTGGTGCCAGGGGGACGGAGGTGGCACCCCATCTTTTCCCAGCGCAGGATCCCGGTATCCCGATACACAGGCGGAATGATGATGGATTTAGGGTGATACAATGAAGCAAAAAGGGTTAAAACTACCGCACAAAAAGGGTTTTTATGTTGTCCACGTCTTTGCCCTCTCCCTCAAGTCATACCCAGTTTTGGGGTCTCCAAAATGGGATATCTGTCCAATATGGGATAACATCAAGGATCACCAGAGAATGGGGGTCATGTTTGGGGCTTCGCCTGCATCCATGACCCTTCCCAAGGGGAATAAATGCCCCCTCCCCGCCCTGATTCAATTAGCAACAGAAAGATGGACCCTCCCCAGAGGCCAGATCCAGGGAAAGTAATAATGTGGGATTTTAATTGCTGGAGTTACAGCGGGATAAATGTTTTTATCCTCAAAAAGCACCTTTTTTGCATTAATTTGACCCTACATCTAAATGGTCAGTTAGCAGCCATGAAGAGCAGTGTCCCCAAGTCCCCAAGCAGCCATTGGCTGGATGAGGGGAATATCACCCCCCACATCCCGAGGACCTGCCTGTAGGATGCAGCAGGGTGGGATGCAGTGGGACCCAGGATGCATCCTGCAGGTGACAGAGACAATCCTGCACCCCGAGGGGATGAGTGGGTGGGTGTTGCCGACCTCTGTGGAATGAAGCTGCTCATCCCTTGGGATTAGGTGGGACGACTCCATGGCCACTGCCCCGTGCCTCAGTTTCCCAGTCCTGTTCCTCCCAGGCTGCAGCAGGCATGAGGTTGCAGATGGAGCAGCAAGGCCACATCCCAGCCAGGGCCTCATCCAGGGGTGGCATGAGCACCCCCAAAACCCCCTGACCAGCTGCCTTTGGGTACCAGTGACACCTTTTCCAGATGCTGGGCTGGCAGTCCTGGTCCTCCATCTGGTAACACTCCCGTTCATGTGTCAGGTGTGGATGCCACCTGTGCTAGATGCGATGCCACCTCCAAAACCAAAGGCAGCACTGGAGCACAGAGGTGCACGTGGCTGCTCCCTGACCACCAACAGTTTATGGAAAATCCCAAAAAAAATCCCCAAAATTATATTTATTTGACTTTCTGCAATGATGAAAGTGCTCCAGGAAGGATCCTGGGCTGTTCCTGAGGTGGGGAAGGGGCTGCATTCCGATGCTGTGATCCCTCAGTGAGGTCGCACCAAACCAAATTTGGGCTCAGTAACTCCTTTCTGGATATTTCCCATTTTTGTGGAGTAGGAAATTAGGATTTCCAGGATGTTTCTCCCCACTCCACGCTCAGTTCGGGGCGGAGGGTGGGAGATGAAGCCCCACGTTGGCATGCGGGAGCCGAGAGGGTCCAGGGGGTACCCGGAGCATTTCCCCACCTCCGGAGATTGACAGCTGCCCCGGGGGCGTTGCCATGGGGATATGTAAATCTAATCGGGGTGTCGGGATGCTGATAAGCTGGAAGAGCTTGGCCCCACCTCGGTAGGAGGGGCCGTGCCTCGTTTTCCCCATATAAAAGGCAGCGAGTTCCATTGCGCTCCCGGCGGCGGCGGCGCCGGNCATATAAAAGGCAGCGAGTTCCATTGAGCTCCCGGCGGCGGCGCCGGTCGCGGGTAGGGGCGGGCAGGGGAGCGGCCCCCGCCCCCAGGGCGCCGTGTCCCGGCAGGAGGAGGAGAAGGCTCGAAGCTCGGGGAGGTGGGGCCGGGGCAGGTGCCAGGGGAGGCAGGAAGGGGCGGGCAGGGCGCTGTCCGCTCCTCGCCCTTGGGAACCGAGCGCAGGCAGCGGCGGAGCCCGCCCGGCCCGAGCGCAGAGCCGTGGCGGCCGGAGGAGGGTCCCGGAGCCCAGCAGCGGAGCCGAGCCCCGACGGAGAGAGGTGGCTGTGCCGCAGCGGAGCCCCGGCGGAGGGTCCCGGAGTCCGGCTGAACTGCACCGCCAAGTCCCGTCGGAGGCGAGTACCGGAGCCCGGCTGAGCCCCGGCGGAGGGTCCCGGAACCCGGCTGAGCCCCGCAGCAGAGCCCCATCTCGGACACCGCTGAACCTCCTCGCAAAGTCCCATCGGAGCTTCCCGGAGCCCAACTGAGCCCCGCAGCGGATCCCGGTCGGAGCGTCCCGGAGCCCCGCTGAACGCCACCGCAGAGCTCTGTCAGAAGATCCCATAGCTCGGCTGAATCCCAGCACAGAGTCCCGCTGGGAGTTCCCGGAGCCCATCGGAGCTGCGCAGGAGGGTCCCGGAGCCCCGCTGAACCCCACGGCAAAGCCCCATCGGAGAGTCCCGGAGCCCGGTCTGGGCAGCCGCTCGCACCGGAGCCCGCTCGGAGGAGGCTCCCGGAGCCCGCAGAACCCTCGGTGAGCGGCGGTGCCCGGGGGCTCCCCCCCCGGTCCCTCCATGGACTGAGATGGCCTCGGAGCTGGCCATGAGCGCGGAGCTGCCCACGAGCCCCCTCGCCATCGAGTACGTGAACGATTTCGACCTGATGAAGTTCGAGGTGAAGAAGGAGCCGGCGGAGGCGGAGCGGCTGTGCCACCGTCTGCCCGCCGGGTCCTTGTCATCCACCCCGCTCAGCACGCCCTGCTCCTCCGTGCCTTCCTCGCCCAGCTTCTGCGCTCCCAGCCCCGGTGGGCAACCGGCCCCAGGCCCCCCGGCTACCGCCGCCGCTTCCCTGGGCTCCAAACAGCAGCTGGAGGAGCTGTACTGGATGTCGGGTTACCAGCATCACCTCAACCCCGAAGCTCTCAACCTGACGCCGGAGGACGCGGTAGAGGCGTTGATCGGTGCCCCTCACCATCATCATCATCACCACCAAGGGTACGAGCCCTTCCGACCTCAACCCTTCGGGGGTGAGGAGCTGCCGCCGGCCGCCCATCACCATCCCGGCCATCACCATCATCATCATCACCACCTACGCCTGGAGGACCGGTTCTCCGACGATCAGTTGGTGAGTATGTCCGTGCGGGAGCTGAACCGGCAGCTGCGGGGCTTCAGCAAGGAGGAGGTGATCCGCCTCAAGCAGAAGAGGAGGACCTTGAAGAACCGGGGCTACGCTCAATCCTGCCGCTACAAGCGGGTCCAGCAACGGCACATCTTGGAGAACGAGAAATGCCAACTGCAGAGCCAGGTGGAGCAGCTCAAGCAGGAGGTGACCCGCTTGGCCAAGGAAAGGGATCTGTACAAAGAAAAATATGAGAAGTTGGCCGGCCGGGGCTTCCCGCGGGAGCCCTCCCCATCCGCCGCCCCGAAAGCCGCCGCTGACTTCTTCATGTGAGCCGGGCTGGTGGGATGGGGTGGGATCCCCTTTTTGGTTTTTTCCTCATGCGGGGTGAGCAAACCCGCTGCTTATATTTTAAAAAAGAAAAAAAAATTATCATTATGAAGTCCCCTCTGAAATTTTGGGGAGGGGAAGTTGACCTCCCTCCCTCTCACCATGCACCCACCCATCGGGACTCGGGGTGGGGGGTCCCGGGGTAGGGGAGTGGGGGGCAGCCCTGCATGCGGGACGTGTACGGCCACCCGCCCCCCTTCCCGGGAGCATCAGCGCCATCCAGGTGGCTTCTCTCCACCTTTTCCTGCGGGTTTTCCCCTCCATCGGGGTTTTTATTCTTCGAGGGATCCCCACGGATCGGCCGGGGGGGTCCCCGGCAGCGCTGCGCCCTTCCCGGCCCCTCCGCCCACCCCCCATTCCCGGCCG